>JAXGGA010001347.1:0-156639 GCA_038373865.1 Uloborus plumipes | reverse complement strand
TTCACGCTTAAAATTTTTCTAATCTAAAATCTGTACATCATTTTGAGCATTTTTGGAATTAGAAGTCTGCATCTAAGACAAAAAGTTGCCAAAATGGAGGTCCTTCAGATTAAACGGGAAGGCACCGTATAATTCCGTACCTCTAATCAAAGAATTATGAAAGATTTTGTAAATATATTGTCTTTAACTTTTACGATGTGTAATAACTTAAACATTTCTAAACGTGCGATGAATGGTTTAGAAAATTGATACTCCGTATTATGATGTATAATGGCTCCTTATATTCCAATATATCAAAGTTAAAATTTAAAATTATGGGATTAAAGGCATGACTAAAAATGTCTTATTTGTGCTAATGGATTGATCAATATTCAACTGATTTCGTTAAAAAATAAATATACTTTTATATCCCAAGTAGCATCCATCGGATTTTGCTCGACCGATCAACAAACTCCTCGTAAACTGATCCTGTAACGCACGATGACATCGTTCCGATCAGTATCCGAGCACGGTTTTCGATGAGCTACTTTTCATCGGAAAGCGATATCCTTCCGATCAACTTTCCCGATGAAAATAAGATGAGCTATATTCCATCGGAAAACGATATCCTTCCGATCAAGTTTCCCGATGAAATTCCTCGGCACGGGACTGTTCTGCTCGTAAATTGCTCCAAATCTCATCGTATTCTCATCGGATTTTGCTGCTCGGATTCTGCTCGGCCGATGAGACATATTGGATCATCGGCCGATAAGAATTTCATCGGGTTTCGATGAATGGCCGATCATCGGCCGATGAGATGATGCTGAGGGATGCTATTTATGTGCAGACAATTATCTGGTTTTTCATTGTTCAGCTTTAGTTTTCAACTTTTTGTTAGTATTTAGCTTTCAATTATCGCTTTTAAATTATTAAATTTGCTTTTGCTCAACAAAACAATTCCTTTAATTTTTCTCAACTTTTGAAACCTTTTAAAAAATGTTAGAAAATTAGAAATTTTTCTTTTCTTTTAAATAATGTAATATTTAATATACTTTGATACAATTTACATAGCTTTTCAAAACTTCTAAAGGAATACACTTAAAAATGCACTCTAATTTAATACATAGTCCGTATTTTTTTCATTAAATAAATCTTGAAACATTGTTTAATTTACAGATATTTCTTCCTAGAACTCAATCAAAACAAATAATTTTCTTTTCGTTACGCCACCTTTTCTTTAGGAAATTAGAAACAGTATTTCCCTTTTGATAATATACCGTGTTGTTGATTGCACTGGGCAGAATCCTTTATGCCATTGAAAGAGCCTATCAATTCGGTTTTATTAGAAGCTTATCGTCCTCGGTTATTGTTCTTCAAATTACTTTTGCCCACTTTCGCGAAAGAAAAAAGTAATCAAAGGGATATGTAATTGCAAGTTTAATCAACTTGTAATGCTGAAGTTGTTTGGAGTTAAACAATGCTGAAATATTGCTTTTGAAAATGAAACTTATTCTATCTTATGCAACTATAATGCTGTCAGAATGCTTTTGGTTCGGATGAATATAAATAGTAGCAGTTGTAACTAATAAACTATTGTTAAGTCTTTATTATTACTATTATTGCTCTTTAATTTTTTGTTTTTATTAATTTATTTTATGCCACTGGGTTAATCTTGAATTTACACGGTTTTGATATTTTTTCACGAAACATACTTCATGCATATTATTTTTCTTACAACCCCACCTTGTTATTTAAAACCTTTTCAGAGTTTTAATGAATTTAAGTTTTTTTCGATTTAGGTATTTCCAATTTTTTTTCAAAACGTTATGAGACCCATTCAATAAGAGTTTGACTTGAATACAATTAGAATGACATTTTTAAAAACACAGCACGCAAATCTGCATGTTTGCAGAAAATCATTTTTTTTCACTGCCGTGGGAGAAAATAGTTAAAAACGTATTCTGTTGTTTTTTATTCTCTTCATGTGAACTACACAGAAATGTAATTATGCGTCATATATATTGCGATGCCACCAATATACCAAAATGTTTTATTTATTTGCTTTATTATGTATGTCATTGTCTCTTTTTTTTTTTTTTCAAAGTGGTTATTGTTGCACTTTAGGAGAGTAGTGGAAGTTTATGCACAGATTGCAAAACACATGACAGAAAATGTATTTAATGTAATATACACAAATACAAATCGCAATATATTTGCGAGAGAAAAGGTAGAATAAGAAATAACTTAGGAAACCGTAATATGTTGCTATAGTAATACAGCATACCTTAAACATCTTTTGATCATAAACATGAAGCAAAGCATATGACTGAAATCAAGAAAAGATAATGTTATGTTTGACTCGTACATTTAACTCTCTACTTTACAAAATTTTGAACGAGGGACAAAAAATAGTCACGTTTTGAATTGTCTTTGTATGAATATTGTATTAATTGACTGCACTTTTTAACCTGAGGCATCTGAATGCTTTACATATTGCTTTGTAGCATGAAAATAATCACCAATTACGATATAATAAGAGAAAAACTTTTACTAAACTCCTCCTTTGGATGTACTAATTTTTGGCTGCACAAATACTACCTACCGTGTTTATATGTTCATTAAACTTAACATAAAATAAAGTGAAAATTTAGGTATTTTTTATGTACCCGAACTTGTGTTACTAGGTTACAAATGATATTAAGATATTGATTAAGGCAGGATTTAAAATCTTTTCCGTATTTTCCAGGTATTTAATAATTTTGTCAAGCATTTGTATTTATATTCACCATAAACTATTTCATCAAGGCATTAAATTAAATATAACCAATTGTACACTCTCGTAGGACGAAGACATATTTCCATATAAAAAGCTATTATATCATATGAACCACAATGCACAGACTATAACATAGACCAATCGATGCAGTCCGAGATACTAATTTCATTATAATCAGGAAATAATACTGTGAAATTAACTACACACGTTCAATTCCTGCAATGATATAATTGAATCAGCAAAATATTAATGCAATTGCTAAATGGTAAAACACTATTAATATTTAGATTTCTGTTGAACTACTACATGAGCCACATAGGCTAAACAGTTATAGTGTCAGGACAACATAACTAGCTAAAAATGTAAGTATGTTTGAAAATTCAATGTGTGAAAGAAAAATATTGGCATACATTTATTTTTTTTTTCAATTTTCTTTTAGTTAATTTATTTTAAAAATACAGGTCATCAATATATTAAAACATTTCACCGCCTGTTGTCAAATAGGAAAAACAATTGCGCTTAGTTTTTTCAAAAAAAAAAAGAAAAAAAATAACACAACTCTAGATCCAAGTTTTTAAAATAAATGTTACCATGTCTAAGCGACTGCTTTATATGTTCTTGAATTAAACTAAGGACAAATTAACTACTAAAAACATTAATAATATTCATTAAAAATAAATGCGTTGATGATTAGTTTAACCTTTATGATAAACTTTTCAAAAGCAATTTCTAAAAAGTATTAAAAAAAATAAAAATTGAAATTATTGGTATTTGTGGTTTAACACACAATTTAATACTGCAGAATTTGAAATAAACTTTTCTTCAAAAAGTTTTATGTGCTTTGTTCAAAACTTTATGCTGCCTTGATAAGCTGTCCAGCTTCCATTGAACAAAAAAAAAGTAGTCAACATAATATGAAAAATAGTTCCCACTAAGATTGTATCCTCGCACAAAATTATCTTAGCGTGCAAATATATGCTTTGCGTTGGTAAAATATATTTGCTCTTTGGAAAAATTCACTCTTATCTAAACTAAGAAGAAACTTTCTAAAAGACACATTAAAGAGTTTAATGATGTTGAGATTAAGCAGCAAACTTGAATGCTTTTCTGAGATGCTAGTTTAATCTATATTTTATTTTTTAAAAACTTATTCCATGTGAATCGTTAAACAACAACATCTTGCTATATCGCATTTGTTGCTGAAGACAATAAAAAAACGCGATAGAATCGAGGTCATAAAAGTCGACAATTCAATTCATTAACAAATTGATGACACGTGTACCTGAAAAATTATTACTGTTTAATATATTTTATTTATTTTATATTTGCCAACTCCGCCTTATATTTATATATTTTATTTTTTTTTAATTGATTTCATGTGAATCGTTAAACAACATCTTGCTATATCGCATTTGTTGCTGAAGACAATAAAAAAGCGCGATAGAATCGAGGTCATAAAAGTCGACAATTCAATTCATTAACAAATTGATGACACGTGCACCTGAAAAATTATTACTTTTTAATATATTTTATTTATTTATTTTATATTTGCCAACTCCGCCTTATATTTATATATTTTATTTTTTTTAAATTGATTCCATGTGAATCGTTAAAAACATCTTGCTATATCGCATTTGTTGCTGAAGACAATAAAAAAGCGCGATAGAATCGAGGTCATAAAAGTCGACAATTCAATTCATTAACAAATTGATGACACGTGTACCTGAAAAATTGTTACTTTTTAATACGCTTTCATTAGTTTAACTTGTGGGTTTGTTTGTTTGTGTGTATGTATGCAACTCTGAATGAAAGATTAATTCACGTTCGTTACAAATATGAAAGTAATATATTTAATACTAAAGGCTAAACTATATCACATGTTGATGTATTATAAGTGCATGTAAATTTTGCGGATATTCATAAGTTTTGAAAATCAGAGAGAAATCAGTTGGAGTATCATAAAATATAGCTAAACCTTTATTAATGACAGTATTAAGTATATTACTTTTGTGTTTGTACAAAACGTGACTTTTATCTTTTAAAAATTCCTCAGAACGACTTTGAATACAGCTGCAGTTTTATTATATTTGAAAGCATATTTTTTAGTTTTTTAAAACTATAATATAATTAATGCAGTGAGTAACCCGCCCTTAACCAAGGGCTAAGGCAGGAACATGCAATACACCTCCAGCTCGACACCGCCAACTCCAATACACCGCCAACTAATTTCATATTAGTTACCAGTTTTTTTCTCTCTCTTCGCTCTGTAAGAGGTATTTTGCCTCCAACTCGGCTACTTTCGTATTCCATGCTGATGAGCGCACAACAAGCGCAAAACTGCAGTCCATGGGTCGAAATGGCCGAGTTGGCGATGTATTGCATATAATTTAATTATTTATCATATTTAGAGCGATTTTCTGAACAAGAATAAAAAGAAGTAGGTATGCCATTTTTTTAATGAAAAGAAAAAAAAATATATTTTAACGATTAATAGTGGAATGCGATTTTAAAGGTAATTTAAACTGCAACGATTTAAATGTATGAAAAATATGCCGACACTGTTTCTTGGTTTTGAAAAGGAGAAACTACTTTTTTTCTGAAAAACATACCTTTTCCTCCTACGATATCAAATGGAAAAAAAAAATCTAAAGATAAATATATATTTTCGGTAGACAAAGGAAAAGCTCGCTATATTTAAGCAAATGATATAACGAGGCCCACTGTAACGAGGGGTTAGGCTGTGGAAAATGAATGTTGTTTTTACAGTATAACACAGCTAATTTTATAGTGAAAAACTTTAAAAATGATAATTTTAGAGCAATAAACTGTCAAATTGCTGGGTTTACAATACTTAACTGTAAAATTGCTAATTTTACAGTTTATTGCCATGCATTTTGCAGTTTTAAACTGGAACTTCAGCTACCAGTATGTTGCTGTTTTTAGATTATAATACAGCCAAATTTTACAGCAATAAATTGTAAAATTGATAACTTTGCACTAGGAAACTAAAATTGCTAGTTTTGCAGTTTATTACTGTGCGTTTTACCGTTTTAAACTGGAACCTCGGCTGCCAGTATAATACTGTAAAAACTACAGTTCATTTTTTGCAGTGTACTGTATCATTTCAGTCAGAAACACGATTGTTATCAGACATTTGTTATATAGTAAGGATAACCTTTTCGATAAACTTTCGTTAAACTTAACCAATATTTGTGGCATTTGGGTTTGGGAGCAAATTGTAAAATTGATAACTTTGCACTAGGAAACTAAAATTGCTAGTTTTGCAGTTTATTACTGTGCGTTTTACCGTTTTAAACTGGAACCTCGGCTGCCAGTATAATACTGTAAAAACTACAGTTCATTTTTTGCAGTGTACTGTATCATTTCAGTCAGAAACACGATTGTTATCAGACATTTGTTATATAGTAAGGATAACCTTTTCGATAAACTTTCGTTAAACTTAACCAATATTTGTGGCATTTGGGTTTGGGAGCAAATTGTAAAATTGATAACTTTGCACTAGGAAACTAAAATTGCTAGTTTTGCAGTTTATTACTGTGCGTTTTTCCGTTTTAAATTGGAACCTCGGCTGCTAGTATAATACTGTAAAAACTACAGTTCATTTTTTGCAGTGTACTGTATCATTTCAGTCAGAAACACGATTGTTATCAGACATTTGTTATATAGTAAGGATAACCTTTTCGATAAACTTTCGTTAAACTTAACCAATATTTGTGGCATTTGGGTTTGGGAGCAAATTGTAAAATTGATAACTTTGCACTAGGAAACTAAAATTGCTAGTTTTGCAGTTTATTACTGTGCGTTTTACCGTTTTAAACTGGAACCTCGGCTGCCAGTATAATACTGTAAAAACTACAGTTCATTTTTTGCAGTGTACTGTATCATTTCAGTCAGAAACACGATTGTTATCAGACATTTGTTATATAGTAAGGATAACCTTTTCGATAAACTTTCGTTAAACTTAACCAATATTTGTGGCATTTGGGTTTGGGAGCAAATTGTAAAATTGATAACTTTGCACTAGGAAACTAAAATTGCTAGTTTTGCAGTTTATTACTGTGCGTGTTTCCATTTTAAATTGGAACCTCGGCTGCCAGTATAATACTGTAAAAACTACAGTTCATTTTTTGCAGTGTACTGTATCATTTCAGTCAGAAACACGATTGTTATCAGACATTTGTTATATAGTAAGGATAACCTTTTCGATAAACTTTCGTTAAACTTAACCAATATTTGTGGCATTTGGGTTTGGGAGCAAATTGTAAAATTGATAACTTTGCCCTAGGAAACTAAAATTGCTAGTTTTGCAGTTTATTACTGTGCGTTTTACCGTTTTAAACTGGAACCTCGGCTGCCAGTATAATACTATAAAAACTGCAGTTCATTTTTTGCAGTGTACTGTATCATTTCAGTCAGAAACACGATTGTTATCAGACATTTGTTATATAGTAAGGATAACCTTTTCGATAAACTTTCGTTAAACTTAACCAATATTTGTGGCATTTGGGTTTGAGAGCAAATTGTAAAATTGATAACTTTGCACTAGGAAACTGAAATTGCTAGTTTTGCAGTTTATTACTGTGCGTTTTTCCGTTTTAAATTGGAACCTCGGCTGCCAGTATAATACTGTAAAAACTACAGTTCATTTTTTGCAGTGTACTGTATCATTTCAGTCAGAAACACGATTGTTATCAGACATTTGTTATATAGTAAGGATAAACTTTTCGATAAACTTTCGTTAAACTTAACCAATATTTGTGGCATTTGGGTTTATTCCCCGTTTCACCTTAACACCGTTGTTTTTTCTTAAATACTTGACAAATCTACGAAAGTAAGGCATCATTTCAATTTCTTTTTTACCGGCAAAAAATAACTGTTCACTTTGTGCATGATTTTCGAAAATTTTCCCCTAAGAAAATCTAATTTTGTTTTTAACCTCTGTCAAGCGTGAATGTTTCAAGCAGGTCATTTGGGAGCTGTTAAATTTTATGTGTTTTAACCGAAGAAATCCCTTCAGAAATATTACTTTGAGCGTAATTTTAAGGAGCAGTGGCTTCAAAGGCGAATTAAATAAACTCACCAAGTTTGACAAAATTTAATCCTGTTACGTACTAGAAATTAAACTGGCGAAGCAAGTTCCGAAAACTTCGACAATGTTCTGACTACAGTTCAGAAAATAAATCCTTGCTTAGAGCTCATGTAATGCTTTTAGTAAATAGATTAAAAGTGACTTAAGGTCAAAAGTATGTGTAGTTATATGGGAAAATAATGCGTAATTTACATGAAATACAAGAGCTCGGATTTGACAGATGAATTTTAAATTTATAAGCAGAAATTTGTTAGTCATCGCTCCTCAGTGAGTAATGCACTAAAAAAATTTTATAATAAGATTACCTAAAACAAAAATAAGAAAGAAACGCGTCAAACTGATTCAGTTTCGCATAATCAAAATTTTAAAAGAGAACATCAATCATTCATTTGACGTTTATTCGCAATATATATTTTTCTTTTAAGGCAAACGTTTTTTCAATATTATTTAAACACGTGCATGTCCTCTTTCCAGTTATGGAATTTTTTAAAGTAATTTTTTGGAATGAAATATTCACCACCTTATATTTGTGAAGAAACTGTTCGCATATGATTCACCTTGGTATGAAACAACATTTATATTTTCAATGCACCACCAACTCGTTTGTTCCATCCATGGACTGCAATTTCACGCTTATTATGCACTCATCAGAACGGAATAGGAATTAAACTAGCTGGAGAATGAATGCATAATAAGCACGAAACTGCAGTCCATGGATGGAGTAAACAAGCTGCTGGTGTATTGCATGGTTAGGGGCGGTTACTTACTGCTTTATACTCGAGCTAAGCCCCAAAATTTTTGAGTTGTACCGTACTAAGTGCGGTCGCTCGTTAGTGTTCTAATTTCACATTAGCTACCAGTTTTTGTAGGCTTTCTTTGCTCTATATGAGTTTTTTTTTGCCTCCAGCTCGTTTAATTGCTATTAAATGCTGATGAGCGTAGAGTAAGCATGAAAATGCAGTCTACGGATGGAATAAACGAGCTAGCTAGTGGTGTTTTGCGTGTTTCTGCCTTAGCCCTGGCTTAGAGGTGGTTACTTACTGCTTTAAACATTTATATTATTTTACTAAACAATCATTTCTGGGGCTATAGCAACTGTATTTACGCTTAAAATATTTTTCCTCTTTTCTTTTGTCGATCGAGAATACCTTTTTAGTTTCATATGCTTATTGTTCTATCTATTTTTACAATTGTGTTGATCTGTAAGGTATGATTAATATTTTTGAACTTTAGTAAAACACTTTGCAACATCTAGAAGAATTTTAGAAAACGAAATTCAGGTTTCGCAAAGACACGTAAAACAATCCAAAAACAAAATAAGTTGCTGAATTCTTAAAAGCATGTAAAAATCCTCCGGATACTTAATGCTTGAAAACTAAAATAATTTTGAACATTAATTTCGACTGCTTTCGAATTCTGTTTAGCAGTAGCGTAGCAAGGAATTTCCTTCCGGATGAGGCAAAGAAATTTTAAACGACGCTAATTTTAGATACAATTTAACGCAATGTATTCGGTTGGAGTTGAGTAGGATGGAGTGAGAAAAATCAAAATCCGATAAACTACGTAATAGTGCGGAAAACTTGACGTAATTAACTCTGGGATGGTCGAAAATGATTTTATGACTGTTTTTATGTTGGTAGCCAAATATGCAAGTGCTGACGGGTCGAAAAAACTACTCAACATACCTTCGGGGGTTGAACAAAATCAAAAGTTAGACCGAAATCTGAAAGATTTTTTTTTTTCGCAATCACAATACTTCCTTTACGGCTTAAAATTAAGTAATATGAAGTAGCAAAAAGTCGACAGGCTTGACATAATCTCTCCCTCAAAGACTGCACTTAAAGCATCCAATATCTTTCATATCGTGCAAAACAGGACGCCTGTGTCCATACATCATGGAAACTATAGTTTGCTGACAGATCATTGTTTGTTGATAAATCTTTCCGTCGGATCAAAAAGCACGATCATTATATTAGGATCGTTAATGCGGCCATCTGAAAACGAAACATACAACAGACTTCACCCTAAGAGAGCTAGCTAATTTATCTTCTGACAAGTCTTACGAAAAATTGAAAGAGCCATTTAGGATGTTTTATCTTTCATTTCTTTCCTTCGGAAAAGATCCCCCTTCACTCTTTGTTTACGAGCAGAAACTGTATCTACCACTTTGTAAAAACATTTTTTTTTCTTTTAAATATATGCTTACATGTTCATATACCCGCGAGTTTAATGCGTAAAAATTTCGAAGTTTCAATAACATTCAAAATATATACACTAAACAAGAAGTTCTGTCAAGAACTAAACGAGCCTACTTTCCCGTACATCGACATCAGCATTCTCGCATCTGATCATTATTCTCTTGATTATCTGAGACTTAAAATTATGTCAAACGTACCTTTTTAGCACTTAGAGCTGATTTCGAAAAGCAAAATATACTCCTCTCATCAGATGAAATAGACACGTAAAAAGTAATTAAACGAATAAATGAAGTTTTGTCGCACCTTTTAAAGAGTAACTGTTACAGTTCCTCCGTAGAAAAAATCCTCCATAGTTTAAAAAAAAAAAAAAAAAAAAAAAAATAATAATAATAATAAATAATAATAATGATAATACAAATAAATAAAGTACAAAAGCATCAAAACACATTTTATCAAAGAAAGAAAAAAAAAGAAAAAACTCGTTCGTCGTATAAAATGTCTCGATTTTCACTTTTAATCTGTTGCCAGTTGTTAAATATAAATAAAGAATAAAATGTCCTCGTGAATGAAAAACTTTTGTTACAAAAAAAACATCGTCTGTCAAAAAAAAAATAATAGTAATAATAATAATAAATAAAATCAAACAAATGAATAAATAAACAAAAAATCGTCTGCACAGTCAGTAATTTTTTTTCTGAGTCTGCATTTCCGCCATGTTTGCGGAGTCGGAGTCGGAATCAGAGTCCTCACAGAAGATTACTCAGAAAAGTACTTTACAAACATTATTTATCAAAACCATTTTCTTACAAAGTTAGTTTGAAGGAAATCCGACTTTAAGTTCAGGATCAACATTCAACTTAAATTCCCCGTAGAGCGCTAATGTTAAATTTTTTTCTGAACGGTTCAATATTGAACGAAAAATGGTTCAAACAAAAAGCGAAATAGGGAATGAACCTCTCGAGATCTTTCAACAAAAAAAAGTTTATTCCATTCGGATGGTTCACTCAGAAGTTATTAGGGGGGAAAGGTTGCTTGAACGGTTCAATGTTGAACGAAAAATGTTCAAATTGAAATTAAATACGGTAATGAGTATCCTTGCTGAGATCCTTCGAACAAAAAAAAGTTTATTTAAATCGGACTGTTCACTCAAAATTATTAGGGGTGACAGCTTGCTTGAGCGGTTCAATGTTGAACGAAAAATTGTTCAAATCGGAAATGTAAATACGGGAATGAAGTATCCTTGATAAGGTCTTTTGAACAAAAAAAGTTTGTTGAAATCGGACTGTTCACTCAAAAGTTAGCATCGCGGGACAGGTTGTTTGAACGGTTCAAAGTTGAACCAAAAATTGTCCAAATCGAAAAATCAAATATGGGAATGAGTTGTAGTCGCCGAAATCTTTCCAACAAAAAAAAGTTTGTTCAAATCGGAATGTTCATTCAAAAGTTATTAGGTGGGGAAAGGTTGCTTGAACGGTTCAATGTTGAACCAAAATTGTTCAAATCGAAAATATCAAATATGGGAATGAGTTGCTAATCGCCGAGATCTATCCAACAAAAAAAAGTTTGTTCAAATCGGAATGTTCATTCAAAAGTTATTAGGGGGGAAAGGTTGCTTGAACGGTTCAATGTTGAACGAAAAATTGTTCAAATCGAAAATGTAGATACAGGAATGAAGTATCCTTGAAAAGATTCTTTCGAACAAAAAAAAGTTTGTTCAAATCGGACTGTTAACTAAAAAGTTAGCATCGCGGGACAGGTTGTTTGAACGGCTCAAAGTTGAACCAAAAATTGTTCAAATCGAAAAATCAAATATGGGAATGAGCTGTACTCGCCGAGATCTTTCCAACAAAAAAAGTTTGTCCAAATTGGAATATTCATTCAAAAGTTATTAGGGGGGGGGGACAGACAGACCGACGACCGACGACCGACCGACACACAAATTCCCCATCTCAATACCCTACTTTCAAATTTTTAATTTTTCGATATTCATTTTACCTTTTTATTTTTTTAACTCGGTGATATTTTTTGGACTTGGCGATATTTTTTTTAACTTGGCGATATTTTTTAGATGCATTAAGCCACTTTTAATACTTTTTTCGTCTTTCTTTTATTTTCAACGGGAAAGTAGGCTAAAAAAGTAGCACAAGAGGCATAAGTTTATTTTCTCTATAAAATGTAATAAACATTCAGTGCAGCAGTTAAAATTACAGGAAGTTCAGAGAAAAAATCGGAAACATTTTGCATCATTTTGTCTGAATTCTTATTTTTTTTTTTTAAGAAGAGAAATAAGATTAGACATGTTAAAAACAGATCGGATGTATACAGGGTGAGTTCGATCGAATCTGCCATACGAAAAGGGGTGATAGAAGAGCCCAAGTGGAGTATAGAACCACCCATTAGCGGTGTCAATTCGTAACCGTAACCGAGTTATGGTATATTTAAGGAAAATTCGCAAAAAAACAAAATTCTGAGAAAAAGACCAATTTCTGAAGTTTCTGTTGGGTCTACGCACAAAATAAGCACATATTTCGAAAGAGCAGAAAAAATCCTTTAAAATGACATCTTTTTCATCAGGATAGTCGCACTTTATAGCGAGTTACAAGCTTTCAAACACTGGAAACACTCAAAAATGAAATTTCATCAAACTTTTCAGTCAAAAATTTCAGAAACAACCGTATGAGCTACAACCGGTCAAATGCACCAAAAACTTTCCCATTTCACTAGCTTTCAGATGATACAACAGAAAATCCTATTGGGCTTCAAGTTCAGCAGATATTCCGGCTTTTGTTTGAAACAGTATGAAAATCGTCCTTTGTCAGAATATGGAAACCAGCAAAGAGTCAGACTTTTATGTTCTAAATTTTCTATTTCATGTAAGTGTACTGGTTTATTTATTCAAGAAAAGGAAAATTTTATAACTAAATATTAAATTGTAACACTTTATTAAGTTAATAATCACAACAGAAGATAACAACACGTAGAAACAAAGGAAGCATTACTTTAACGCGCTTTTCACAAAGAAAAATTCAAAATTAAATGAGTTACACTAACATCTATGAGTACATTTACATGTAAACAATCCTCAACATTTCCCAGAGCTACTGAAATTATCATCCCCCACACCGGATAGATGCCCTTGGCCTTTTAAGAGCAAAAACTACCGTCGCTCTCAATGAAATTTCATTTCTCACTTTTGCTACTGCTCGATCAAGCCAAATGCGCAAGTCCTGCAAACTGGTTGCATCTGAGCAGTAAACTGCTTGTTTCAAGAATCTCCAAACAAATAAGTTCGCTGGCGTCAGGTCTGGTGATCTAGGTGGCCAAGGAATAGGACCCAAATGACAGGATGAATGGACTCCATGAAATTAAATTTCATAGAGAGCGACGGTAGTTCTCGCTCTTAAAAGGCCAAGGGCATCTATCCGGTGTGGGGGATGATAATTCCAGTAGCTCTGGGAAATTTTGAGGATTGCTTACATGTAAATGTACTCATAGATGTTAGTGTAACTCATTTAATTTTGATTTTTTTTTTTTGTCAAAAGCGCGTTAAAGTAATGCTGCCTTTGTTTCTACGTGTTGTTATCTTCTCTTGTGATTATTAATTTAATAAAGTGTTACAATTTAATATTTAGTTATAAAATTTTCCTTTTCTTGAATAAATAAACCAGTACACTTACATGAAATAGAAAATTTAGAACATAAAAGTCTGACTCTTTGCTGGTTTCCATATTCTGACAAAGGACGATTTTCATACTGTTTCAAACAAAAGCCAGAATATCTGCTGAACTTGAAGCCCAATATGATTTTCTGTTGTATCATCTGAAAGCTAGTGAAATGGGAAAGTTTTTGGTGCATTTGACCGGTTGTAGCTCATACGGTTGTTTCTGAAATTTTTGACTGAAAAGTTTGATGAAATTTCATTTTTGAGTGTTTCCAGTGTTTGAAAGCTTGTAACTCGCTATAAAGTGCGACTATCTTGATGAAAAAGATGTCATTTTAAAGGATTTTTTCTGCTCTTTCGAAATATGTGCTTATTTTGTGCGTAGACCCAACAGGAACTTCAGAAATTGGTCTTTTTCTCAGAATTTTGTTTTTTTGTGAATTTTTCTTAAATATACCATAACTCGGTTACGGTTACGAATTGACACCGCTAATGGGTGGTTCTATACTCCACTTGGGCTCTTCTATCACCCCTTTTCGTATGGCAGATTCGATCGAACTCACCCTGTATATATTTATTTATTTATTTATTTTTCGGATCTCGAAAACGGCTCTAACGATTTCGATAAAATTTTGTATTTAGATAGAGTTTTGGTTTCTGAGTTCATCTACGTCGGCATTTTTTCTGTAAAAACGCGAGTTTTCACAAAAAACCCCATTTTTTTTTTTGTGCCTTCATTGCAATTTGAGAAGCTTTCACTTCGCCATTTACTTTATGATTACTTTAATTGTTACTGTTTCCGTGGTGACCACGTTTTGTTATAACAATTGGATTTCATATTTAATCACATCAGCGCAAGTTCAAATTATGGTATTTGACTACGTTAAATTGTTATTGTTTTTGAAATGTTAAAGCAAGGCTTCACTAGATAACGAGCTGTTTCATTTATTCAAAAGCCATGGGATAAAAGCAGTGGTAATTGTCCACCGACATCTATTGAACTTTATGGTAACTTACAGTATATAAAAATCAGATTACTTTACTTTTCCAGTGCGATATCAATATTGAGTATAAAAGTGTTATAGTTAGTTTTAAAATACTGTTTTTCCTCCTCAAGAGTGTTTAGTAAGATATTTCAGGTAAAAAATCAATAAATATGAAACTCATTCTTAAAATATTAAGTTTCGAAACAAAATTACATCTAATATCTTTAGACGAGCAATTCTTGCATTCGGATCTCGAAAACGGCTCAAACGATTTTGATAAAATTTTGTATTTAGATAAAGTTTTGGATTTTGTACTCCGATCGGTAAGTCGTCGGACTCGTAACCGGAGGGTCCCGGGCTGATCATATAGAGGAAGCCCAGCTGATCAAAGATCCACCGTCTTTATTAATGGTGGCTGGGGGACGTTAAAAATGTTCGTGGTCATAAAATCCTCCAAGTGAAACGATACCTCTGGGGGATGCTGGGCCAATGGTTTGCTCGGCCTTTGGGCCTGGTTCAAAAATGAACAGAGCGCTCTTCAAGGCCCCATGCCGTTTAAACTACGAGTTGTGGTATGTACGGGGGGGAAACTTGGAGTGTGAAGTCAAGTGAAAGTCAAAACCAACTGGAACCAAATGCGTACTGGAGAACATGAACTCTGCATCCATTTTCATCAACCCCTCCCGCGCTTTAGGCGTCAAATGAAATGAAATTGGGTGTGATTTTACGGTGAGCATGGATTAACCCTTTGACGCAGAATTTTTATCAACGTACTTTTCATACTTTGTTCATTACTCTGCATTAATTTACGGTAAAATAAGAGTAAAATATTATATTTAGCATTTTAATAATTTTTTGGTTATGTGATACAGCACAGAACAGTGGTGTCCTTTTCTGCGTAAGAGGTAAAATATTCATGGGAAATCGGTGTTTCGTTCAGTGGGACACCGGTGTCCCATTTTTGTTTCAAAATGTTAAATAAGGTTGTGTTTTTTAAAACAAATTACGGCTGTTTTAAATGCGTAATTGCAACCAAAGGCTTAAAATGCTTTTCAAGTTTATCTAAATAAGTACTTCGCATTTTAGAAAAAAAACACGAGTTTACAAACCTCTTTTTTTTATTAACCGAGTGGGCTCGGTCCCCAGGTACTTATACTGTTAGTTTGACAGTTTAATACAGCTTATTTTGTTATAACAAACTGTAAAATTAGCTGTTTTACAGTAATAACAGGGCCGTCATTTCAAGTTTCTCCAGAGGGGGCAAAGTGTCAAAACGCAATGCAATTTCAACAGAAAATATAAAAAACCACGCCCACTTATATATAAACACATTGATTTCTCAAAGTCAGGGGAGGCAATTGACCTCCCACCCCTGACCCCCTAAATGACGGGCCTGAGTACTAAACTGTAGAATTGCTAGTTTTACAGTTCATTACTGTGCATTTTACAGTTTTATACCGGAACTTCTGCTGCCAGTATTATACTGTAAAAACAACAGTTTATTTTTTGCAGTGTAAGAGGCTGCCCATAAATGATATTTTTAATCGTATTTGACTCCCCCCCCCTTGACACAAAGCGTCACAATTCACCTTACTTCTTTCCTTCCCCCTCTCACAGGTCACACCATATGATATAGAAATTTTGTCATGAAAAAGACATGATGCCACACTTTTTGTTACTCTCTCCATGCCCTTTGTCAGAAACTGCAATAATGTCGCTAACCCATCACCCCTCAATATTATTTGTGGTTCATCCTTAAAGACAAATGCGTAGAAAACAAATGCAGATAATCTTTCTTTTCGGTTCGCATGCACTTACTTTTTCAGCTTTATGCAAAATATATCGTGGAGCTAGAACTGAAAAAAATTAGAAAAGTTGCACGCTTTATGAAACTCTTACTGTGAATACATTAATTGTCATAAAAAATGCCTGACGTCACACTTTTTGTTAGTATCTCCATGCCCTTTGTCATAAACTGCAACAATGTCGCTAACCCTTCACCTCTTAATATTATTTGTGGTTGATCATAAAATAAAAATTCGTATAAAACAAATGCAGATAATTAACCTTTCTTTTCGGTTCGCATATAATTAATTTTTCAGCTTTATGCAAAATATTTTGTGAAGCTAGCATTGAAAAAAATAGGTAATGAAACTCTTACGTGCCATACACTAAAATTATCTTTTCTTTAAATAATACGTATTATGTTTCAAAATGAGGGAGTTATATTAGTGCAGAAGCACGATTACCTACTCTTAAACGAAACTTTTTCTGCAGAAATGAATTGCTTCAAGTTTATCATTTTTATAGTTTGACTTCTTTTAAACAAAAAAATACAAAGTTTAGAGAAAATGTTAAAAAACTAATTCCCCCTCCCATACCCCCCCCCCTGAAAAAAAGGAAAGGGAAAATCTATCATTTTAAACTCTTCTAAAGCTGTACGTAAGCTTTCGCTCTTTATCATAAATCTGGTTAATTCTAAAATGTTTAAAAATAAACTAAATGTGTTAATATTTATGCGTGCGATGTCATTATTTAGCGTTAGAAACCCCTATCTTTAACTTAAAAATCACATTATCAGAATCACAGACAGAGAGATAGAGAGCAAATATTTTTAATGGTACTGTTAATGGATACATTTCAGATATTTTTGATTTTGGAAAGATATACGACTCTACTGTAACTCTGAGTTGATAAAAGTGCTGCATTAATATTATTTCCATCATTTCATCCAAAATATGTGTTAAATATTTAACTTTTTACCAAACTTTGTCGTATTTGAAGTAAAAACTGATGCATCCCAAAACGTCAATTAATTTAAGTCTGATTTACCTTAGCATTTCTCATCAATGTAATATAAAGTAGTATGAATAGAAAGCGAAACGTTAAATCTATTAAAACAAATTGTATCTTACTTTTATACTTACCAAACGTTTTTTCTTAAAATTCTGCACGAAAGCATATTTCATTTTAACCCATTAATGCCTAGCGTCCCTTTTTAGGGACGGTCCAAAAAGTGAGTCTGAATTTTTCAAAAATGAACATTTCAACCAAATAATTGTGTTCAATTATTGCTTTGGTATTGCTTCAATTTCTGTATTAACAAATTTCAGCACATAACCGCTATAAAGTGTGATCTGTAGCCATTTGATTATGATCTTTATCAAAAATTACATCGTTCACAATCTCAAGAACAAAAAGCTAAGTTTTTAAAGTTATTAACAAGTAAATCTATCTGTGTTTGATATATGTGCTACTTTGATCGATGTTTTAGTTTACCTTTTTTTGCAATTTTGTAAATTTTAAAATTTTTTAGGATTTTATAGCAATTTAAGAACGTCCCTAAAAAGGGACGCTAGGCACCAATGGCTGCATTGTTTAACCGTTGCTGGTTTCTTGCTTAGAATCTATAATTTATATCAAAAGAAGTTAGTAAATGTTTTTAGACTGAAAAACAGATAATAATTGTCATTTTTAAAATTTATTTTATTTTAAAAATCGAATTAAATTAAATTAATTAATATATAAACTTAATTATACAACGTTCTTAAATATTTTCTCTCTTTTTCTTTTAATTACCAAAAATACTCAAGGTAAATTTTGAAAGAAAGCTATTTCAAAAATGTAGTTCTTTAAAACACTAATTCTTCGTTGTATTTAATAACTTTCCATTATGTATTTAGGTGTCTATTATTGTTTAGTCTGACTGTTGAAGAAGCTCTAAGCTGTTTCAAAAGCTTAGCATTTCACCTTGATGAAGAATTCATGGATTGCATATGTGTCTGTTGTTTGGAAAAGGGGGGGGGGGTTGCAGATTTAATTTCAGAATTCCCTGAGAATGCCAATTTTGATCTCTACTATGACAATTTATTTACTTCTCTTGCGTTCCTACGTGATTATTTATCGCAGAAAGGTTTTGTGCAAGAACTGGATTAAAAAATGCTCATGAACTAAAGTTACGTTGTTCAAAAAAGAAAAGAGAGGAAGTTTTGAATAACTGTCGATGACAGGTAAAATAATATTACGTTGGTTCGGTGGAATAATAGCAATGTCATAACTATTCCATTGAATCTTCATGGAGTTCATCCTATTGTAAAGGCTAAGCGATTGTCCAACAGCGAAAAGAAAGTAATTGAAATTGATGAACCAAATATATATGGTTGCTCAGTACAATCGTTGCATAGGGAAAAAGATCCCATGCATCAAATATCGGGAACTACCGGTTTTTGATTCACTCTAAAAAATGGTGGTAGCCGCTCTTCATTTTTATTTTAGAAGCTGCTGTACAGAATGCATTGAGCTCAAGAGTACCGGATTGAGTTAGGTATTATGGGGCTAGTTGTTATATTGCTTTAAATAAGACTCAGATAAGATGTGCCCATTGAAGTAAAAGAGCTTATCGGAATGAAGCAAATGCAATACGTAGGTTTGCAGAACAAATGCTTTGCTGACTTTCATACTCAACAACACCAATATTTCCTTGTTCTCTGAATCTACTTCCCAGTTTATGTTAATTGCTGCTTTTCTTTCTTCTTATAAATTGTCATTTTCAATATTACATCGTAATCAGAAAAAAAAATTTTAGTAAAAAAGTATGTACCCTCTGGTGCCTAGCGTCCCTTTTTAGGGACGATTTTTCTTTCTTAAATAAAAAATTAAATTTTTACACGATAATTTTTTTACTATTTTTCCTGTCCATTATACACTATTTGTAACCAGTATACAAAGTATCGTTGAAAAAAAAAATGTCAGGCATTAATGGGTTAAGAATTATTTGTTATATTTGTGGATATATTTTGCTGCGATACTTGAGTACAAATCGCAATGATATGTATTATTATTATTATTTTTTTTTTTCAAATTTTTGTGTTTGATTTAAAATGAATGCATGATGTATGCCATGACCATTTCTCTTGTAAAGTAAATCTGTAATTAGTTACAGAGGAGATTATCCAGTAAATGAATATTTTAGCGCAATTTGCTTTTTGTTGATTTATAGCATAATTGAAACTAGCATGTTGTACATGACAGTAGAAGTATCTAATTTGATGGATGTAATTTAAAACAAAAGACTTATAAACTTTCACGGTTCTGTTTCAGGTTTTTCGGGGGAATCAAATAAGAAACAAGTGCAGTCTCCCCTTAAATGAGCACCCCCACAAATTTTACAGACAAGTCATTTTGTAGTCTATTTTTTTCTCTCTGGAAAATCTATGAAAATTATTATTTCCATACTAAAAAAATAGAGAAATTTTTGAAACCTTATTACTACAGAAAAAAACTGTTCATTTACTGTTCATACAGGGAGGCGGGAATGGGGCATTCACTAGTTGCTGAACCTAATTTTCAAAGAGAGTAAAGACGCAAGTAGTGTACTTTTTCTTATTATTTAAAGCAGTCCTAATAAGTAAACCTTGCTTTAAGATATTTTCCTGCAGTAAAATTACTTCACAATTTATTATGTACTTCAATTTGAACGTAATATTCTGTTTTACGTTTCACCTTTTATCTTTCGTAAAGAGCTGCATTAAAAAAATCTTATTAGTTTGATACAAAAGAATAGGGCATGGGATATTTGGATTTCAAACCGTACATTGTTTTACTCATTTCTGTAAATTGAAAAAAAAAAAATGTTTAACTTTGAACACCCTATTTTTTAAAATTGTTTATCTTTTCAGAAAATAGTGAAGGGTTTTTTTGCTAAAGGGAAACGGTTTTTTAGTGTAATAAAACAGTTTCTATGTTACTGTTTTTCATCAAAGCATCTTAATTTGAGGCAGGCATTTACTTTTTAAAGGAAAATATATTCATGGAAATTCTCAGCTTTGTTCCGTTAACAGAGCAGATCATAAAATGAAGTGTAACGAGCAGGGAAATTTTCAAACTCCTATAAAATATTTATGAAGCAATTTTAGAGGTGCATTCTCTGTAACAATAAGTATTTCTGAAAACAATCTTCCTTTTAAAACGATCTACCATAAAAATACCATTTATTTATACCGTTACACAATTTCAGCAATTTGTTTTATGTAAAAAAAGATATCTCTCTACTTTTGCAAACATTCACTTGTTCTTTTTTTAATGCTGTGAGAGTGATTTCAAAATAATCAAATTAGGCAATTAGTCATCAACATATTAGAATCTTTAAGCTATACTGCACTGCAAAGTTTCTTAACAAAACAATCGTGACGTCAGTGTGACGTTTTCGTTACGTTAGCCTATGGAAAATGAGCTAGATAAAACGACACAGCCCACTTAGCGAATTGGAGGAGATCGCTAACTGCTTGTGAGCTCTTATTGGCTCCGCCCGTAGTGACGTCAGTGTCAACTTAAGTTGCTGTCTAGTATAGCACGATAATGTGTCTTAAAAATCGTATTTTAAAAAGAAAAGGTGTGAAAAGTTCCTCACTGTTTAAAGAAATGCTGATGGGGCATTCCAGAAAAATTATTCTTATATATTTCATTGAAATGTAGTATTTTTACAAGGTAATGGACACAGTTTTTTTGCTTTAGAAATCCCACACCATTTTGTGATTTCTTAAATAACATAATTTTCTTCATTACCCCTTAAAGTCGCTATTTTTTAATGATATGCACCAGCGTCACGTGCGAGACAGGATGTTGGCATTTTTGTGGAATGGCCCTAATGCACTTTACAGTAGAAGTATTTTAATTGAAGCACGTTCTAGATATGATTTTGAACATTTTTGCAAGTGAAAATCATAGAAAATTAAGGATGTGAGAGAAAAAAATAACTTTTGACATGAGATTTTTTTTTTCATTTGATTTTGTGATTTTAATAACATGATAATGGTTGAGAGTTTTTTTGTGCTTAAAAACATTGCCACAAAAAAAAGTAAAAACATTTCTTCCTTCTTAAGTCATGCAGTTATCTTAAAATAATGCAGTATGTTTATTTTTAGAACATGTCTATGAAAAGAAAAGTCATAAAAAAATATTAAACCTCTTCAAATTTTCTTTGGTTTATTATCAGGATTTGAGTAACTACTGTCAAGAGTAAGACAAATGGGTCGAAATATTATGCTACATTTTTGTTCATATCCAAATTATTTAGAGCTAAAATTTAAAGATTTGTTCCCCACTTTTCTGAAGAGATTTGATCATCAAAAAAAAGTCTAATATCTTTTAGTTTTTACTTTTTACATGCATTTTTCCTCTCACGTTAAAAAAGTTTTGCATAGTCTTATGCTTTTACATTTTTGCAAAATATCAACCGAATGTATTTTTATTTATTTTTAAAATTCTTATACTTATAGCTTGCCTACTAATTAGTTTTTAGTGGTAATCAAGAAAGGAACTAAAAAGTTGGAGCATCCAGCAGAAAAGCAGACGTTTTGTTTTGCGTGAGATAGCACTACATTTTATTTAAATGTAATGTCAGAAAACTAATAAGCAATTTTTTCTGCTTTAGAAAGCATTAAGTTTCTTTTAACTTTTAGAAATAAAATATAAAGGTTTCATGCGCGTTAAAAATATCTGCTTTTCCGTAGACTTGATCATTGTCCGAAAAAATAGTACTAATTTTAATAAATTTTGCCTTATTTCTATTTATAAAATCGGCAACAGTTAAACGCTTTCGTGCTTTTAGGTCAAATATCAAATTGTTTCCTACAACTTTTAAAAACAAAATATAAAAATTTCATGTACATGACAAAATATCTGCTTTTGCGTGGACTTGCTCTTTTTTTCTGAAAATTGTCACGAATTTTAGCATATTTTTCCTATTTTAAAATTATAAAGTAGACAACATTTCCATGCTGTCAGGTCAAAATATCAATTTGATACTGTAAAAAAAATTAGTAAGAAATTAAAATCTGATTCATTCATTACTTAACGTTTGTCTGTCTAAAAAAATATATTAGTAAGAAATTAGGAAGAAACTCTATTATTATTTTAACGTATGTTAACAAATGTGCAAGAGCAACACTTTCAAAATAATCTAAATCCTTTCGGAAAAAATTAAATCTCATAATTCAATTTTTTTTTTCAAGTTTCCACTTATAAAGTTAAAAATGACCAAACCTCAGAGCTGGATACTCTAGATAAGCAAATCGGCCTCCCAAAGGAAGCTGAGCGTTCTGTTATCACCGAAACTTGAGAAAAAGATTCAGTTTTAAAAGATAAATCTTTAAAAAAATGCTGATGTGTTTCATAATAGAAAACTGTTTTGTACAAAGAAAAATGCGATGAATGTTATCTGCGAACTTTTCAGAAACATCGGAGTATGTAGTTCAGCACAAAAAGTTGAGCAAAATATATTAAACTTATTGATTATTTAGAAATGTATTTTATATATTTTCGTTATTTATTTGTTTGATACATTTTTTTGTGTATACGGGTGCATTATACCATTTAATTAGCTATTTATCTGTGATAAAGGACGCTAGGGAAATATTATTATTGTAATTGCATTCAGATATTTCAAAACATTACAGGTCTATAGACATATGTACAAGGTGTGACAATTCAGTAACGGGACTGGTCTTAAAAGCAGCTCTATTGGAGACATTTACGTGACATGTTACACAGTCATGTTTCAGTCCTTTTCAACCTACTTCCCTACCCAACTAATAACCTGCTGCATGAAAGTTTTTTTTTTATATAAAACAGAGTTACAGGACATTTCGTGTTACCTTCTGTAGTAAATCTACCGTTGTTGCTTTCACCTCTGCTACAGACAGAAAATGTGATCTTTCCAATGCCATATTCACTTTTGTGAACAGATGGAAGTCGCATGGTGTGAGATCTGATGAGAACAGTCGAGGATCAAGCACGCCGAAGTGTTTGTCCACCAAAAACTGTTACACAGAATGTTCATCGAACATTTAGGATGTTAGATTTTTTGGTAACAGTTGTAAGCAAACTTTTGTCTTATGTAAATCTTGTATTAAGTACTTAAGCATTGTCTTTCTGTTAGTGTTCGTAAAATCTGACCATACCTGAACACTCAAACAGCTGTCTTGCTCATTTTTTTAAATGTTGTCATCAGTTCTCAATGTCACAGGTTGATCGGAACGTTCATCGTGTTCAACAACCTCAATACCTTTCAAGAACTCATGCGCTGCTCAATTTTTAAGCTAACCATGAACGTGGCATTTTGACACGACAGCGTCTTACTCAAACAAGGGATAAAACAAACTAAACTAGATAGAGGGATGAAAAACAAAGTGCCTCCAGCACCAACAGTACAAAGACCAACCACATTCCATTTTCACTCTTCTGCATCAAGTCTAACGGATAGAGCATGAGTAGTTCCGTTACTTAATTGGCACACCTTATGTACGTACTCACGTGCATGATTCTGACCCTCGGTAGACAGCCAGTGGATTTTTGAGGAGCAGAAAATCAGCATCTACGTCGTAAAAAATTGCGGTATGGAAAACATTTCTTTTGTATTCTTCTGGCTTTAAATTCCTTTGGCAAAGTTAAATTTCTGATGCAGTTCGCATTGCGAGGTGTCTAAATCTGAGAGAAACTTGGACTCATTTGTTTTCTGTATTATTGACATCCACGCCTTAATTGTAACACATGAAAAACTGGATGTCATATCGGGTCTGAAAAGGCCATAGTATCTTGCACAGTCCTATTGAAAAATTTCTTGTGAGCTGTAATTTTTTTTTCTAAGTGGAGCGGAACTGTGTCAACTATTGAATTTGATATTGATAAAGCCTTCAGCTGCTCTGTAGCTGATTTTGGATAATGGGTATAATTCTGTACTATTGATGTGTCTGTGGTTTTAGGCACATCTGAATATCCATCAGAATACACGTATGTGTTCATAACTTAAGATTCTAGAGTCTCCCTGCTTTGTTAAACTTTTTTATGTCATTTTTAACCAAATTGTGCCACTTAACCTAAAGGTTGATTTTGTAATTAAATGACACCTGCAGGAGGAAAACTAGTGAGACATTTTTGTTTGAACATTGCAAGTCGACAACACGGCTTAGTTTATGTTATATTATTGTTGTAAATTTCTTTCTAATATAAAGACGCGTTTCAAACGTAAAATTTAACCATTATAGGTATTTTTTATCAAAAAAAAAAAAAACATGTACAGACGGTGCAAAATTTAACTGTGAATTTTTTGGTAAGCAGTTTAGAGAAATATGAATTATTGTATAAAAACCCTTTTATTTCTATCAAAAAATAAATGTTTCTCATGAAAATAACTTTCGTTAGACTCATAATTTATATCTAACTTGATACATCTGAGATTTGAAACGCAGCATAAGATCCTTTGAAGAGATTTTTTGAAGATAACTGATGGCTATAGTTTGAAGTGGAGACAGTAATGCGCCTGCATAAATCTCTGCAAGGAAAACGGTTTTGAAATATTGGGTGATTTAACAGAATTGTCTTTACTAGAAGAAGAATGAATACCCGCTGTGTTTGTTTAGTACCGAAAGAGTTCTTGTGGTTTTGGGGTTTTTTGATGGAACCTCTTTTAGTTACGTAAGCCCATCACGTTTTACTAGGTTACGTATCAAATAGTTTAACTTGTTTCGTTTTGCTCTTTTTTGCCATTTACTTCAATATTAGTATTATTTAAAAAAATATATTTTCGTTTTAATACAATTCAGTGATTTTCAGGATTCTGGAGTAATTTTCTGTATGTAATAAATGTAAATGCTAAAGCGTTTTTTTTTTTTTTTTTTTTTTTTTTTTTTTTTTTTTTTTTTTTTTTTTTACGAAACCCGATGTATCAATCCAATAGTATTTACACATGCAAGGACTTCTTCTAAAAAAATGAAAGGAAGCAAGAGAAAAATGATTGTTTATCTACATCGATAGATTTTAGCGTCGAATTTCTTAAAGTTGAAATGCATGTCTTCACAAATTTATCTACCTAATTAGTTTTGATCATCATTTTTTGCATTGCAGAGAACAAAATACAAATGATTTAAATTTTTTCTTGACACTGAAATAAATTTCTCTGAATTTCGGTTTCTTTTTTGAACCCAAATGATTAATACAGATTTTGAAAAAAAAATGTGTATTGCGTGTAGTATATAAATTCTACATTCATCCTAGTTATCTTTAAAATTGTAGCTGATAACGTAAAAAGCATCATCATTTATCACAGATGTTTCTGAATAAAACCGTGACTTCAGTTTAAGAAACAAAATAAATAACCTTTTCCAATCTTTTCCCTTTTTAAACTGCAGCAGATAATATGAAATAACGGTTTCGCACAGTGTTCATGGGCTACATAAAGTTGCATTTCAAGGAAAGTTACCTATGCTGCTTTGGGAGTAATGTCTTTGAATAAAGAAAACTTTGCGGAGATTTTGGGGGAGATATAAACTAAAATACTTTAAATTATACTCAAGAAGTGGACGCTATAAATGCAAGTTCGAAGTATATTCAGTTTGTTTGTTTGCTATTCCCGAAGCTTCAAAAAACTTATTTGTATATTAATTTTGCAACAACGCATATTAAAAGAGATTTCGAGTATTACAGGTTCAGTTACTACAACCCTCATTATGTGTAACATGCTACTGTATTAGTGTAATTTATGTTCAAAAGTAAAAATCATGTTTCATTCAAATGCATAATCATTTAAATGTGTGAAATATTAAAATATTATGGTTGGTCCGGGGAAAGTGGATCAATCCCTCTAAAACTCAATAGATATTTTACACTTTTTTACTCTGACCATGTCACATGTCATTACAGTGACTGGTTTTGCACATATTTATACTTCATGGAACTTTTTTCTAGGCCAAAGAACGTATATCAAAAAAAAAAAAAAAAATCCAAAAATTATTCTTTTTCGAGTTTAAGCAACAAGTTTCAAAGAAGTGCTACAATGTTAGTTTTTATTACTTTTTTCTTGTTCATGAAGTTTTTCTCTATGGTTTAACCTTAAGTACACACTGCATAGGAATTTTTACCCAAATTATTATTATCAAGTGTTTAAGAGGAGGGGCCCTACTTATCTTATAGTTTTCTCTATAAGGGGCAAGTGGGTCTCTTCAATAGTGATGAATTTACAATGAAATTAATCCTGACGAAGGTATTTTTTGAACGAAATAAAATATAATTATAAAGATCTGGAAGAGATCGATAGTCCAGCTACAAAAACTGCAAAACCTGGTAACTGTATTTTAAACTTGCATCAAAGAAAACCAAAGTATTATGAAGCTCTAATTGTAGAAAATGATACACATGGAAAAAAATACTACTGAATTTCCTTGAAAGAACAGAAATATCCATCCATTTATTGGTTTGATGTAGATTTTAGAATTTAGAACTGAAGATAAAGTGAGAATGATTCTCCTCAGTTAACTTCAAATAGTTCAAAAAGAAGCTGTCATTGTTTCCATTATTTTTCTTCAACTTTCAATTATTTCCATTTAACCTAAAATATTCTTAATCAACTGTAATTTATTCATTTAACACAAATTTATATGTAAAAGAAAAATATCTGCCAAAAGGCATGTGTATTGAATTTCACAATTGTATATGCATATGTACTAAATGTCACATAGATTTAAAATAAGTAGATATCTCGTTAATGGATACACTTACAAAAAAAATTAATACTGACAAGTCACGTATTTTATCAAGTAATACCCGCAAATCCCATTTTCAAACGTGCTCACCTTCAATTTGAATAAAAGGGGGGTGACCTATTTACCCCTTTCTATGGGGTAATCCAAGTCATTTTTAAAAATATATAATTGCTAAAAATATTTTAAGCATTGTTTTGGAAATTCATGTTCGAATTATGGTTATTTATAACGTCCAAGTTCATATAAGCCAATAAGTGTAATTTATTTTGTTTCAAAATTTTTGTGCCAGGATTCAAAAAACGAACTGTTCAAAAAACGAGTTCCATCTAACCCAACAAAACCTCTTCTAAATTTTGCTTTTTTTTTCGAAGTTATAATATATTGGTTGCCATGGACGTAAATTTTGGAGAGAAAATGGAGATAGAAAACGAGTACCGACAGAACAAAACGAACAGAGTTCGGCGACAGCTTGTTTAATCTTGCATGTGATCCAACTCGGCTCCATAATCGAGATGAGAAATCTAGTTTCAAAGTAAAATCATTGGTGATACCTCATGATTAGGGCTGCGACATTGATGTCGATGTTTTGGAAACATCGATGTTTTTGCTAAAACATCGATGTTTTTACCATCGATGTTTGAGGGTCGATGTTTTCCCAACATCGATGTTTTGGGTTCGATGTTTTTTTCGATTTTGATGTTTTATAATTTAGCAAAAAAAGCTTGATGAAAGTATGCGATATGTAGACGTATTAAGAAGTTTTCATCCTTAATCAGAAGTTTCAATACATTAACCTCATTAGAAAAATTTTCTTTGATTATTATCGTTGTCTTGCTCGTTGTTTCTAAAACATTTCTAATTTGTTTTAGCCATTTTTTTTTAATTTTATTTATTTCATTATTTTTCTTTATGTGAATGTTTTATATTTCAGCAAAAATTTTAATGATCACTGTTTCGCGTTCGATGTTTTTTTTCTGACGATGTCTGTTTTACACTTCAGCAGAAAGCAATAAAAATATGTAATAAAAAATATTCATCTTTAACTTTAGTATTGAAATAGTTTTTTTTTTATTTCGACCGATGATTTACTGTCAACGATTTTTAAACATCGTTGTTTTTGTTTTTCTTTGCAAATTTTTTTCGATAACGGTGTTTTACATTTCATTAAAAAGAGTTTCATATAAATATGCGATAAATAAAAGTTATATACAAATAATCAACAGTTGCAGTACGTATCTCCCTAAAAAAGTTTTCTATAATTGACATCGATATCATCCGGTTGATATTTTTCAAGAGACAAAAGATAAATCTAATTGAGTGATATAAAGGGGCGCAATGTATTGGGCAGGAACTGTATTACTGTACATTTAAATGTGTAAGTATTTTTTTATAAAACAAGAAGTTCTGTCAAGAACTAAACGAGCCTACTTTCCCGTACATCGACATCGGCATTCTAGCATCTGATCATTATTCTCTTGATTATCTAAGACTAAAAATTATGTCAAACATACCTTTTTAGCACTTGAAGCTGATTTCTAAAAGCAAAATATACCTCTCTCATCAGATGAAATAGACACATAAAAAGTAAATAAATGAATAAATAAAGTTTTGTCGCACCTTTTAAAGAATGTAACTGTTACAGTTCTTCCGTAGAAAAATTCCTTAATTGTTTTCAAAAAAAAATTAAAAGTACAAAGTACATCAAAACACATTTTATCAAACAAAGAAAAAAAAAAAAAACTCGTCCGTTAATAAAATGTCTCGAATTTCACTTTTAATCCGTTGCCAGTTGTTAAATATAAATAAAGAATAAAATGCCCTAGTGAATGAAACATTTTTGTTACAAAAAAAATCGTCTGCCAAAAATAATAATAATAATAATAATAAATTCAATAAAACAAATGAATAAATAAACAAAAAATCGTCTGCACAGTCAGTCATTTTTTTTCGGACTGTTTACTCAAAAGTTATTAGGGGTGACAGCTTGCTTGAGCGGTTCAATGTTGAACGAAAAATTGTTCAAATCGGAAATGTAAATACGGGAATGAAATATCCTTGAAAAGTTCTTTCCAACAAAAAAAAGTTTGTTCAAATCGGACTGTTCATTAAAAAGTTAGTATCGCGGGACCGGTTATTTGAACGGCTCAAAGTTGAACCAAAAATTGTTCAAATCAAAAAATCAAATATGGGAATGAGCTGTACTCGCCGAGATCTTTCCAACAAAAAAAAGTTTGTCCAAATCGGAATGTTCATTCAAAAGTTATTAGGGGGGGACAGACAGACCGACAGACCGACAGACCGACCGACAGACCGACAGACCGACACACAAATTCCCCATCTCAATACCCTACTTTCAAATTTTTAATTTTTCGATATTCATTTTACCTCTTTATTTTTTTAACTTGGCGATATTTTTTGGACTTGGCGATATTTTTTTTAACTTGGCGATATTTTTTGGACTTGGCGATATTTTTTCGATGCATTAAGCTACTTTTAATACTTTTTTCGTCTTTCTTTTATTTTTAACGGGAAAGTAGGCTAAAAAGATCGATGTTTTGAAACATCGATGTTTTTTGGTCGATGTATCAATACCATCGATGGCTTAGTTTAGAAACATCGATGTCTTGAAACATCGATGTTTTGACTTCGATGTCGCACCCCTACTCACGATATTCTAATAGAGCGGTGATCCCTTTTATGGAAGATCCCAAAATCCTTAATTTCTATTTTTATGTACAAGTACTTTCTAATCCCCTAATTAGAAAATGTATGGGAGATCATGACCCCCGAAAGCAGAATACTGCTAAATCGGCGACGTACGTCGCAGAACAGACATCGGGGCTGCAGAACAATTCTGTTAAAAATTGAGCAACCAAAAAAAAAAAAAAGCTTCGTTTGTAGCCCATGTCTCGCAGAGCAGCAGGCAATAATACCGGCGCCGTAGCCAGTGCCATGAAAATTGCCATATAGACCACAGCAGACGTGCGGACGATTTGACTTGAGCTTCCTGTTTTTTCCGCAGAACTTCAGTGATGACACTTTGCGCTGGCTTCGTTTGAAGTTCTGCAGTCCTTCTTATTTGGACCGCAGAACTTCAGCTACGAAACTTGCAGTACACATTCGTTATTCAAATAATGTTTCCAACGATTATTTTTTTCCGCATGAGAATCGCGGGGACGCAAACTTAGTCTGAAATTCTACGAGCGTTCACATTTTGGCCGCAGATCTTAAGTGACGAAGCTTGCGGTAGAGGTACACAAATCAGTTCTTCAAATTATGTTTGAAATTTTTTCCCAAGAGAATCGCAGGGACGCAGGTTTTCAATTGAAATTTTGCAGGTCTTCACATTTTATCCGCAGAACTTCAGTGATGACACTTCGTAGCATATATTAGACATTCAGTTATGTTTAAAACCATGTTTCCTCATGAGGGGATCGCGGGGACGCAAGCTTCGCTTGAAATTCTTCGGGCTTTCACATTTTGGCCGCAGAACTTCAGTGACGACGCTGGTAGTACAAATAGTTTTTCAAATTATGTTTAAAACAATTAATTCTTTCGCATTAAAGAGTCGCGGGGAGCGGGATTCGTTTGAACTTCTGCGGGGGGCGTACACATTTTATCCGCAGAACTTCAGTGACGAAACTTGCAGTACAAACTATAGTTATTCAAATTTTGTTTCAAAGAATTAATTCTTCCGTGTTATAGAATCGCGGGAAAACGGGCTTCGTTTGAAATTCTGCGAGCCTACACATTTTATCCACAAAACTTCAGTGACGAAACTTGCAGTACAAATTAGATATTCGACAATGTTCAAAACATTTTTTCCTCGTGAGAGAATCGCGGGAGGGAGGGGAGAGGGTACTCGCCTGAAGTTTCGCCGTCTTTTACATTTTGGCCGCAGAACTTCAGAGACGAAACTTGCAGTGCATATCAGTTATTCAAATGATGTTTAAAACTATTAACTCTTCCTGTTGAGCGAATCGAGGGGCGCAAGCTTCGTTTTAAGTTCCACGGGCTTTTACATTTTGGCTACAGAACGTCAGCAACGAAACTTCCAGAACAAATTGGCTTTTCAAACTTTCTTTAAAACAATAAAGCGTTACTCATCAATAAATGGCGGGAGGGGGGGTGTTAGCTTGAAGTTCTCATTACGTTTTGACCGCAGAACTGCTGTGACGAATGTTACAGAACAAATTAATCTTTTGTATCTGGACTGTTCATATTGTAACGAGTCCATAGCACCTTCAACTTTCTTAAATAATCATTCTTATCTTGAGGAAGTAACTATAAATTTATTTACAAGTATGTACACTTATTTACAATAGGAGCAGGAAACAATTGCTAAACATCCAGCAATTAGGTAGCAAACAGTACACTGTACTCTCAACAGTAACTCAGCACCACGTATCTAACGTGAACAGTAATTAGGAAATTACAAAAGTAAAACAAACATTCGCCCAAGCGAATAAAACGAGCCTCTCAGAAATCAAATCTGAGAAAAACTGTGTTCAAGGCAGTTGGACAGCTATTTATACTCGGAAGGAAATTTCTACAACATTCTAGCAAAATCCGGAGTGTTCGATTCATTCACAAACATAAATAATCAATTCAAGATTTTATAGTGATAAAAAGAAAAACCCACAATATTACAACTCAGAACGAAAATGTCTTCATGCTTATTAAAGTCAGGGTAAGTGCAAAAACTACAAAATGTTACAGGGTCGGTATACAAATGGCAAAAGTGATATCTTCAGATACTTTTGCAACATGTCGCCAGATAAAACCAAAACTAGTGACAATAGTGCAAGGCAGGAAAAACAACAACTACTTACAAGATTTGTAACAATATAGAAATGTTTCTTTCGACCAGGTATTACGACAGTTGAACCACATATTTAATTTCCATTGAAAAGAGAAGGTATAAACTGTCGTACCAGACGTATGAAACCTTGAAAAAATCCCCAGCTCCAAAGGGTTCGAATGAAAAATTTGAACACCAATAAATTGAAACTCAATAAAAAAAAAATATGATAAGTTGGTGGAAAGTATTTAAATTGATAATCTTAATATAAGTAAAGAGTTTCAGACATGATTTGAACCATTTTCGCTGGAATGACCCATATATATATATATATATATATTCAATTTGTTGCGTTTCATTAAATTCTAATTTGCAGTACATTGTATGAAAAAATGAGAAAACACTTTTTGGTAACATTTTGACGGTAAATATATAATGCATAAATCTATCTTGTAGAACAATTTTGGGCAAATAATTTTGCGTTGCAGAACATCACTAAGTATTCTGCTTTAGGGTCGTGACCTAAATGGAAATTAAAATAAGACAAACCATGTCAATGTATAAACAACTATCTACACTTTTCAGTAGGGGAGAGCGGGGCTAAAAGTTCCGATTTTTAATCAAGCTCAAAATTCGTTTTGAAAACTTGGTTCTAGAATAAATATTCCGAGGTTAAAACCTAGTATTATATGTCCCTTTGATATACAAACTGTTTTTTGAGTTGTATTTCGTAAGATTTTTGAATAATTAATTTCATAACAAGTAAAGCCGAAAAGTAACAACAAACCCCGCCTTGGGATAAGTTGTTCCGTGGATGGGGCAAAATGTTCCGAGATTAACAAGACGATGAATAACGATGCTGATTTCGAATTTAACCACTCTGCGATAAGAATAGCTCATTAAAAACATAATTTGTGAAAAAAAACAATGGTTTATATTAGTATAACTTTATTAAAGGGCTACAAAAATATCGTTTAAATAATTAGCTGTTTTATCGTACTTACTACGACTTTTTTACTTCCTCTTACGTAGCAAAGGAAGTTATTATAGATATTATACAGGGTGTCCACTCCAATCGTGGACCAATAGCTAATTTCTAAACCGTTAGAGATAAGCATATAGTTTATTTAGGAAAAAATCTCCAAATTACGAAAGGAATTTTGGGTCTATTCAATGTTTTTCAAAAAATCAAATTTTGAAAGAGTTACGAAATTTAAATTTTTATACAGCCCCCCAGTCCTATCAATCATATTTAGTAAAACATTCTTGACACTGTAACGTTTAAAACTAAAAAAAAATCACTCTTCTACCACAAAAATTGACCGAGTTATGACGTTTTGAAAAATCAAGATTTTGCATTATTTCATGACGTCATCGAGCGATCGTTTAAGGGACCGTATGCGAAATCCTTCAAAATCTTGATTTTTCAAAACGTCATAACTCGGTCAATTTTTGTGGTAGAAGAGTGATTTTTTTTTAGTTTTAAACGTTACAGTGTCAAGAATGTTTTACTAAATATGATTTGTAGGCCTGGGGGGCTGTATAAAAATTTAAATTTCGTAACTCTTTCAAAATTTGATTTTTTGAAAAACATTGAATAGACCCAAAATTCCTTTCGTAATTTGGAGATTTTTTCCTAAATAAACTATATGCTTATCTCTAACGGTTTAGAAATTAGCTATTGGTCCACGATTGGAGTGGACACCCTGTATATACATCGACCACCCTCGAGTTAATTACGACGATATTTCTCGTGATGTCTGTATGTACGCATGTATGTATGTGCGTATGTATGTCACATAACTTAAAAACTGTATGACGTAGAAGTTTCTACTTTGATATGTAGGCTCTGAGGGAGGTCCAGTTGTGCACCTCCCCTTGTGGTTGCATTTGAATGTTCCCAGGGGGGTTAAACCTTTTGGGGGGGTCAGTATTGATTTGTAGACACAAGTGATATGATTTGGCGCGATCACTAGGCGATATATCGCCAAGCTTTTGGTCACCAAGTGTTTGACGCCAACTTGGCGACATATCGCCATGTTGGCGAGGAAAAATGATTTCTTGACTTCCGGTACAATTTGGCGCTGTTGGCGATATTTTGAGAAAAAAACCGATGAATGATGTTAAAATCGGCCATATGTAAAAAAATTAATCATTGTAAAACTCTTTTTTTTTTGCATTGTTTCATGTCAATCTAGGGATGTAAATGTTTTATTTGTTGCGCTATTTTAACACTGAAGGCATCTACTAAGAAAAAGGAAGTAGTGTGGGGTCCATAACAGATTTTTTGTGCTGGATGCCGGCAAAATATCGACTTTAAATATCTAATCGGAAGTTTTAGACGAGCGGCGCTTGAAAAAAGTTTATTCTCAAGGTAGACCGTGCAAAGCCGGGCAACGCATCTAGTAAATAGTAAACTGAAAACCATTTATATGGTAAAATACAGTAATGACAGTGCAACATGTAAAAATTACATATAATAATTAACAGCTTCAACAGCTAATAAGCTAAAATAATTGGTTCAGTCTTCAGTTATAACAGGAATTAAGCTAAAATTTGAAATAAGATCCTCCAAAAATATGATTTTTATATTAAAGTATGAAATATATTTCGATGTCTTTCATAGTTTGCTCTCCGAAAATTTTATATATAATATATATCTATCGGATAGACTAAATATTTCAGGATTTATTTTTGGTGAAAGTGTATCATCTCACTTTCGGTCTTTCACAGTATCATATAATATTTATTTATATGTGTACTTATTTACTGCATCACTGGTACAGATGAATAGGGCAAAAGATTCCTTCGGGATACTTGCTAATTTTTCTAGGGCAAGTTGTTTCGCGGAACAACTTGCCCCCAAAAAAGGGAACAACTAGCCCCAAAAGCACATGTCTTTAAAACATCAAATTATAAGTTAGGTAACGAAACGTAAATGGTTTCAGCGCATGGTATTAGGGTGCACAATCTATCTTTATAGAAAAATGCCAAAAAACTTAACAATAACTATTAAATTTTGGTCAAAAGACCAAAAACACCAAAACCAAAAATATTTACTTTCGTAGATCAGTAATGCACGTGCTCGGCTTTTAATATACCGAACGCCACTGGGCTGGCTAAAATAGCTGCCATTTGTGCGCTATAACATTCTATTTCACGACGTATTGACAAAATACATTTATTTTTTTTCTTAGCTGAGCTATTTCAAAGGGAACAACTTACCCGCGGAACTTTTAGCCCCGCTCTCCCCTACTAAAAAAACAGCGCAATTTCCGGCGGGTCTTACTGGTGGTTTTCTTTTTTTGTGCTTTCAAACTTACAGACGCCATCACAAGTCATTACTTTACTCTATGTGTATCTCACAATTTAGTTTTAATTAAAACTTATCCATATTAAATATGCTCACATGCAAAGTAAAACGTTTATCGAACCAATTTCATTATAACCATTACTCTGAAGCTGAAAACGCGTTTAGCATTAAAGGATAATTATGTAAACATGCTTCTTTTTAACCCTGGAACACGTGTATGCAACTTTATAATTTTCTATCCACGTATAATGTTTAATTATCGCCATAGGTAATTGAATTGTCTTTCAAGACGATTTTCCCCTTGGGTAATTTTATGTGCTAATGCTTGTCTTCTCTATCTTGAAAACTTGAGCGAAGTTTTATTAAAGAAAGTCCAACCATACTTTTATCCTATAATACCTTATTTACTACACAATTTAACTTAAACGTAACTTTTTTCAAAGTAAATTTAAGATCCTATGACTAATAACGATATTAGGCTCTTCGTCAATGCATATCAGTCCTATATTAGAGCAATCAGAGGAATAATTATTTTGATAATAAAATTGTTATTTCCAAAGTTCATATCATTAAGAAAGCTTTTAAGAAACTTCATAAACAATTTCCATAATTACGCAGTAGATAACATTTCGTTGAAAGAAATAAAAGCTAATTAAGTGCGCCTTTAACTTATATAAAAGTGAAAAAAAAATCATTTTAGTATAAAAATTTTATAAGAGTATATTATGGTCACAAATTCATCAGCGGAAGTATTTTAAAGAAACAAAAATGCTGAACCTTTGATTAAGATAAACGACTTTAGAATGAGGTTTTAGATTTTCTTTCCTTTTCTTGAAAGTTTTGAGAGTTTTCCACTCTGCAAAATCATATTAGCTTTTTTTGAAAGTGATTTGTTGACGAAAATTTCAAGTAGGCCCGCTGTGAATGAAGCAGTAATGTATTTTATTGGGACGGGAAATAATACCGTTTTATTCAAATAAATAAATGTTTAATAAGTTTATATTTTAAATTAATGATGTCTAGTGTAGAGCAAGGAAATTTTCAAAAGAGGCTCCAGAAATGTCACAAGTATTTTCATTGTTTTTCTCGATTGTTAAGAACAAAAACAAATAATTAAGTTATTGAACAAATAAACAACCATTTATTGTACAAAAATATTAGTAACAAATATTTAATTTCACCAGAATTAATTTAACCAGGAAACAGAATAATTCATGAGCTCACTTTTTTCGCAACTCATAAATAAAAAAGGGAAACATTTTGCGGTAGACCGAGAATCTCTTTTTACTTCGAGAATATTTTGTTTTTAATATTCATTTACGTTTTACAATAAGTTGATCCAAGTGAACATCGATATTATTCAAAAAATAAGTACCTAACTTTAATTTGAAGTAAAATGTACTGAATAAAGCAATTATAACCAATCACTTTCAAACTAAAAAATTAATAAATAAATAAAAGTACCTTTATTTTTTTTTCTTTTACAAAGCGAACTGAAGCATTTGAAGGGAAACATCTAAACTTTTCGACGTACTTTTCAAAAAAACATTTTTTAAGAAATTATTTTCTTTTTTACACTAGACTCTGGGGGAATTAAAATTATTGAAACTAAAAATGTGAATTAAAATAAATTGACAATTTGAAAATTTATAAAATTAGCAATAAATGACAAAATACTTCCTAAGGTTCGTCCAAGGTGCAAGGAGGAAGCTCTTGAACATAAATTTGAAATTCAATTAGTTTTATTTGAAACTTTAATTTGAATTAAAAAACCTCGAAAAAGTATTAAAGGTTTGTAATTAATTTCTTCGTTAATTAATGTCATCAGAAGACGGTACCTAGCTCAAGACACTCCGATCAACTCTGAACAACCGGTTTCGTAAATGATTACAATTTAGGTTTTCGCTAGTTTTATTTCTACTGTTTTTTCTCTTCTAAATACCCATCGCCCTTTAAAAATTTACCTCTCCTTTAAGGAGTCGAATCGCCCTCATGTTGGGAACCACTGGTTTAATAGTTGATCGGCTTAAAATGTTAAAATAATTTTTTTTCGCCACACATTTGAAGTAAATTACTGTTTTTTTTATCTCCCCCCCCCTTTTTTTTTCATTTAAAGGAACTTTGTGAGATTTTTAAAAAAAAAAATGTAGGGGGGAAGCACTTTTTACTTTTCTGGCCCCTCACAAAAACTATTTCTGTATCCGGTCCTCCTCTGTGGCAGATATAATGTGATTATCATTAGCATTATGGCAACCAAGCACAAAATGTGACGTGAAAAAGGTCATGACACATAAAATGTGTCACTACCTTTTTTGCCGACTTTGGCCGATCGCCTCATGCCACTTCGCGAACTGGCTGGCCAAAGCCCGAAATCAAGGAAAGATCGGACTTTGACCGGTCATTTTGAGGCGATGTTGGCCATTTGGCGAAGTGGCGGGCCATACCGCGAACTGGGAGACTTCGGGCTTTGGCCGTAACATATATTTTTTAATGTGAACTAGCGAAAGTAATAAAGGTAAATAAAATAAGTCAATGTGTTAGCTTACAATGGTAAGTAAAGTACCGCAAATCACCATTTGGTAATGTTTTATAGATTCAGTTTTGAGGAAGTTTTGTATCGTGAGTAGTATGGCGCCATGTTTCAAAATCAAGTTTTTTCTTCTGAGAATCGCAGATATTAGCTCGCCGACATTTTACCTTTGATTTGGCTTTCTTTCGACGACAATGAGTCAAAAAATGCAAAATTGTAATCAAAAAAACCGCTCCAGAGATTTTGACTGAAAAGCAATTAATTTTTTATCAGTAAGTTATCCTTCTTGATACTGGCCAAAAGCATAAATACATGTCGTTCTGCCTTAGCATTGGCTTCAGGGAGGTAACTTATGGGAGGTCACTTAAAACCCGATATTTCCCTCCAGTTTATTATCCGCATCATTGTTGCGCACTACCGCTGATGTGGCATGGATATTTTATCTACCAGTTTGAAGTTAATCTCAGCTCCGATAAGATGCCATCTGCCTTCAGCTTGACTACTGAATGTTCCAGACTGATGATTTCGTAAAAAAGACAAAAGTGCAGTCACTGCATAGCATAACCGGGCTGTATGTTTATTGCGTGCAAATGATTTTTATTTGTTTTCTTGGAGTGATAACTTATTCACTAGATGGCAGGGGTAACCAGGCTCGTTTACAATCATTTTAAAACAGTTTCCAACGTTGTGACAACCATTGTCAAATTGTGTTGAAACAATTACCGATGCCTGCTATAGTGTTGTTGGTAAGAACGATAATTACATCACTGATTTAAAAAAAAAATAATAACGATAATACTTTCCGAATTCTCTAATATTTCTCAAAGCTTAATGGTACTCCCAAATTAATTCTGGGCCACTTCTTAAAAGTTTTCCCTTATTTTAATGCAAACCTCCATTAAAGAAATACATTGCCTTCTATTGCTAACTCATAAGTTTAAAAGCCCTCGGGATCCTTCACATTACACAATAATAGTGTTAACTTTTTAGTTTTCATTAGTCAGACAGAAAAAAATAAAGTTTACAATAGTATTATGCATTTTAACTAAAAAAAGTATTTTTATTGCAAAAAAAGCAAGCGATTGGTTATAATAAAACTAAGTACATTCAGAAATAAAAGCAAAAAGCATATATATTATGAAACCAATATTTGTAATTGCGATACATTTTCCAACGTTATTAATTTAGTTTCCTTGAGGCTGCATAGTTAGGTAGTATTATAATAATGTAATTCGAAATAAATCTATGGTGAAACTCATGTTGCAGATGAAGCTTGAAACTTGTAATTAAAAGAAAAAATATTTATGTAATATTAAAATCAATGTAGATAGATTCCTATCATTTAATTAAATTAATTACATTTGTTTTTTACCAAGTTAGTATTTTCGTAGAGATTATAGGGATTTCAAATTGTATATTAAATATGTTTGGGATATAATGTTTAAGTAGTGTTTCTAATTATAAATTTTTTCTTTATCAAAAGTGTTTTTAACAAACGTGTATATATTTATTTCGTGGAATCATTTATTATTTTCTGAAAGGCATCGAAAGCATATTTCTCATCATTAAAGACGTATATTTTTAGCGCCATATTATTCGTTGGAGAGTTATTTCAGTTTTGGAGAAATAAATTTTAGAATAAATAGATGTAGCGCAACCAAGGTTTTTTTCTAAATGCCCAATGCATGTAAAAAGATTCTAATAACATTTTTGAAGTTCAAATGCTCTCTAAATGGGAACAAAAATGTCATCAATACATTATTATTTTTATTTATTAATTGTTCAACATTTTAATGAAATATTTTTACTATAAATACAAAAGTGCTAAATATTATATGTGAGATAAGCTTGAAAAAGGTTAGGAAAAGATGACAGAAAATGCGATTAAAAGATCAACCATAGTTCTTAATAAAATTATACCACCAATTTTTATAGACGATTTTGAAACGAAGTATATACTGAAAGAATCTTAGTGTCTTGATACAATCTACGTTACTAAATTTTCTTGGCCATCTATTTGAATTGGAAAAAGTCTGCCATCGTTACCCACCTATATATATTTTTCAACGTCAAATTTTTTTCATTTACAGAATCGTATATGTTTAATCACCAGCAAACATAATGCTTTTGTTTAGATGCTCATTTTGTGGATAATCTTGCTGGTTTATTCAAAAAGCTTGATAACCTTAAAAAAGACTGAATAGGAAAATTAACCATGCGTGATGCTTGCAAATTCAAAACTTTTCTTTTTGAAAAATAAATGTAGAAAGCTTTTTACATTTAATAAATCCAAGCACTTGAAGATTTTCTTAAGAATTCTAAAAACATAAAACGGCGCATAAAAATAAACCCTAGAGTGTTAGAAAGTAGGTAACTTTAGTAGCACAGTTTATACACATCACGGACTTAGAAAGGGAAAAAATGTATATACTTTTGAATTCTTTGTTCTCCAAACAGCGTAAAATAAGAGCTCCGTAAAATGTTCATTGCTATCATAAAGTTAAATTTGCAAAACATGTATCTTTGAAGTTTAAGGAAGGATAACTTTGAGTTACAAAGATGATACGAAAACTGTGAGCCAAATAAACTTTAGAGAATGGATAGAATTTAAATAAAGCATCTGCAATTCAAATGGGATTTTTTTATTCCTAGAGATTTTTCTTTATAAAAAATAAAAATTAGTTTTATAATAGCAATTTAAGGTGCAATTCTTCTTAAAATCAATAATATTTTAACAGTAGCAAGTAAAAAAGACTTAAAACGAGGAGAAGAATGCATTTCCACTAACTCTCATCAGTTTATCAATTTTTTTAAAAATATACAGGGTAGCCCAAAAGTCACTTTACATTTTGACAATTAAATAACTTTTTTTCTATTAGTATATTTTTTTCCTCTTTCAGAATTAAAAAATATAATCCCTGGAAATTTTTGGCATGGATAAGTTTACACCAGAACAACGAGTGAAGATAATTGAATTTTACTTTGAAAATGGACGGTCAATTGTTGCAATGCAAAGATCGTATATGAGCCATTTTAATGTTCGACATCCCCCTAGTAGGCCTGCAATAAGGAACTTAGTGACGCGTATGCAAATAAACCCCAAACTATTCAAGAACTTCAGGCAAACATACGACAGGAAATTCTTTCCCTACAACCTCAGATGTTAAGAAGTGTCATGGAGAATAGCTTAGAAAGAGCTTGACTTTGTAAAGACGAGAATGGCGGCTATTTAAGAGACATTATCTTTCGTCACAAAGTCAGAACTAACTTACACACTCTAAGCTTTGAAATAAAAAAAAAAGAATTAATTAAATATAGTCATTTAAGAAAAAATTATTTAACTTTCAAAATGTAAAGTAAAGTGACTTCTGGGCCACCCTGTATATGAGTCATACATGCGATTGCATTGTATTACAAACGCAATCTTACATGTTAAATAATTGTGTTGCAAGTAGTATGTAATGCTGGGTACAAATTGCTTACGTAAGATTTCATAAATAACCTTCACAAGAAGAATTTTCTTTTAAAATGTGTTTTGCGATAAACAAAACATGGTATTACAGTTCCCTGTGTATTTTAGTACAATTGTCAGTACGGTATGTACTTATACTGTATTATTCATCAGGAATTACATATACTTTCCTTTGTACTTTGTCATAATTAATGTCAAAAATATCAATTTTGTAAGCTTTTATTAATCCACTGCAAGATTGATACCACCTTGAGAATTCTAATCTTTTTTTTAATATCCTTCTAATGTCCTACATTAGAAATATATATCACACAGAGGTATAACTTCAGAAGAAAAAAAAGCACGTCTTAATTTACTAAAAATACACACCAGTGAGTTTATCCACGCTCGAATTGCTTGGGGGTCGCTAGGGGGAGAGAAATCATTTAAAAAAAAGGAGAGAGAGAAGAAGAAGAAATCATAGCTTTTATTTACTTGAAATATGCATCACTGATTACATAAAATCTCTCTTACCTCTTAAATGTGTCAGTCACTAAATTTTTATTTAAAAATACAAGTGAGAAACATTAATTAGTATAAGGGTCATTCCACGTCAAATCGCCTAAGGCTATGTGCCGTCATGTCTCGGATTTTGTTTAATATTTTTTTACGAATAGATATCTATCAGATAAACTCGAATTATTTTTTTTAGATTTTTTGAATAAAAATTTAGGGTTGTAGAATTTTTTGAAATTTTGATTTTTTCAGAATTTTTGCTTTTTTATTTTTGGTATGCATTTAGAAGAAGCTCTATAACTTCCTCATTTTTCATTCAATTAAGCCAGTTTATGTATCATTTTAAAGCTAATTATTTTTTTCCTTCAATATTAGTGACAAAAATGAGATTATGAAAAATATAATTTTGCCAATGGTCTTCTGAAGTCAGATTTTGTGTTTTTTCAATTGGTATGTTCAATAGGTCATATCTCCGGAGTACCAACTAAGAACTGCCCAATTTTTTTTTCAGTGATGACGACATCATATACTTTTTATGTATAAAAAATTAGGAGGGTGTTTTTCGTTGTTTTGGAATAAAACATTCAAGTGTGTTTTTTCAGTTGGTATGATTAATAGGTCATATCTCCGGACTACCAACTAAGAACTGCACGACACTTTTTTTCTGTTATGACAACATCATACCCTTTTTATGTATAAAAAATTGGGAGGGTGATTTTTGTAGTTTTGGAATAAAAGAATCAAACGTGTTTTTTCAGTTGTTATGATCAATAGGTCATATCTCCGGATTACCAGTTAACAACAGCACCATTTTTTTTCTATAATGAAAACATCATGTTGTTTTTATGATCAAGATATTAGAAGGGTGTTTTTGTTGTTCTGAAATTAAAAAAAAAATTGCATTTTTGAAACAAATTTCTTTAAAAATCAAGTTTTCGATAAGTTTCAAAACTCCGTAAGATTAAAAAAAAAAAAAAAAAAAAAAACTATGCTATCACAAGGAAGACCACGACATGGCAGCTGAATAGCATTTCTTTGCCACGAGTCATGGCAAGAATGCATGCGATGGAGTAGGGGGCACAATAAAACGGCTTGAAATAAGAGCAAATCTTCAAAGAACTGTCGAAGGACAGATTTTAAATGCACATGATCTATTTCAATTTGCCTCTCCAAACATTAAAGGGGATACAGATGTTTTTCGTTACAGCAGTGGAAGTGGTTGCAAATGAAGATTTTTTAAAGCAAAGATATGAAATAGCCTTAATAATAGTAGGCAGCAGAGAGAATTACTTCTCAAGCCATTAGACACGAAGGGTGTAATAGTGAAGAAGGTTTCTGTGTTTGAAAAACCTTTTGTTGCCACTGTCGGAACATCGTAGAAATAAAGATTGTTATTCATGAAATTTTTATGCTTTCATTTGATAACAAATTATAAAATGTTACGTAGATTTCAGAATAATGGAAACCAAATATAAAAATTTTCCAACCACCAAGAGCTCGCGAGTCTTTCTTTGTCAAACTATGAATGAAAGTATATTTAAAGACATTTCAGTTTACTTTATCGTAATTCCTAACGGTTGATTGAGTGGCTAGCAAATAATTACTGAAGAGTAAAATAATTATGCAGCGACTTTTCACTACCAAAGCATGCAAGCAATAGAACAATATAAAACTACCATCAAGTATTTGAATGTCATAAATAGGATACATTTTCATCTGCTTGTGACGTGTGATGTTGAGTAAATCTCAAATTTAAGTTTCAAAAGTTGATTTTAAGTAAAGGTTTTTTTTGCAAAAAACATGTTATATTGTTATTTCAAAATAACAAAAAAACTTCGTTCTAATTTCTTGATCATAAAAACATCATGATGTTTTCATTATGGAAAAAAATGGCGCAGTTGTTAACTGGCAATACGGAGATATAACCTATTGATCATGTGCATTTAAAATCTGTCCTTCGACAGATCTTTGAAGACTTGCTCTTATTGCAAGCCGTTTTATTGTGCCCCCTACTCCATCGCATGCATTCTTGCCATGACTCGTGGCAAAGAAATGCTATTCAGCTGCCATGTCGTGGTCTTCCTTGTGATAGCATATTTTTTTTTTTTTTTTTTTTTAATTTTACGTAGTTTTTAAACTTATCGAAAACTTGATTTTTAAAGAAATTTGTTTCAAAAATTCAATATTTTTTTTTTAAATTTCAGAACAACAAAAAACACCCTTCTAATATCTTGATCATAAAAACATGATGTTTTCATTATAGAAAAAAATGGCGCTGTTGTTAACTGGTAATCCGGAGATATGACCTATTGATCATAACAACTGAAAAAACACGTTTGATTTTTTTATTCCAAAACTACAAAAATCACCCCACGTTTTTATACATAAAAAGGTTATGATGTTGTCATAACAGAAAAAAAAAAATGTCGTGCAGTTCTTAGTTGGTAGTCCGGAGATATGACCTATTAATCATACCAACTGAAAAAACACACTTGAATTTTTTATTCCAAAACAACGAAAAACACCCTCCTAATTTTTTATACATAAAAAGTATATGATGTTGTCATCACTGAAAAAAAAAAGGGGGCAGTTCTTAGTTGGTACTCCGGAGATATGTACTATTGAACATACCAATTGAAAAAACACAAAATCTGACTTCAGACGATCATTGGCAAAATTCTATTTTTCACAATCTCATTTTTGTCACTAATATTGAAGGAAAAAATAATTAGCTTTAAAATGATACATAAACTGGCTTAATTGAATGAAAAATGAGGAACTTATGGAGCTTTTTCAAAATGCATACCAAAAATAAAAAAAGCAAAAATTCTGAAAAAATCAAAATTTCAAAAAATTCTACAACCCTAAATTTTTATTCAAAAAATCTAAAAAAATTAATTTGAGTTTATCTCATAGGTATCTATCCGTAAAAAAATATTGAACAAAATCCAAGACATGACGGCACGGCCGACTATTTAAATAGGCGATTTGACGTGGAATGAGCCATAAGTAAACTACTATTTGCATTGTAAATAATTCATTTAATTTTTTTCATACCATTTCGTTCCAACAAACGTGAAAACTCATCTCTTCAATGACTTAGTGGTATCTTTCTTGGTCTTTTCTTCTCTTTAGTATCCAAACAATATTTGTTAGTCCAGTTATCAAATTTTCTTCTTACGAAGTATCCAATTGAGTTCTAATTTCTTCACTCAGCGAATGACACAGGTAACTTTAAATTGCCGCCAAGAACAGCAGTAAAATATGACAATGAAAAAAAATGAAATAATTAAAACATTTAAACCCTCAGCAAGCAACAGTTTTGAAGCTCTCAAGGTGTGTAACAAATGTACCAAAGTATACATGTACCAAAAACAACGAAATGTGTTCCAGTATTAAGAATAATTGAGTAAAAATAAAGTCACTTCTTTTGTTTTTTATAAATTCCAATATTAAATGTGGAAAATAAATGGTAAAATTTCAACAAACAACGTTTCAGTAGCTCCCAAAGTTATAATTGAGAAAAACAATTTAAGATTACAAGATACGCTTTAAGTTTAGAAATATTTAAGCAAAATACAAAAAAATAAATTTTTTGTTTAACATAAAATGTTTCATAAATGACATTGTTACATTCATAATGATCTTAATATAAATCTTAAGCAAGAAAACACTTTAGGAGAATTTTTTTCTTTTGTAAGCTGAGTGTCAATTTCCTAAAACTTTCCAAAAAAGGAAAAAATGGAAAATCTCATTCTAAACTCATTTTTCTCTATAAAAAGTTCAAAGCTTTATTTTAGAATTCAAGTAATTCTTAAGAAAATGGTTGCTGCTATTTATAACTATCGCATATTTATATGAAGATAGCTCTACTGCTGCGCCATTTTTAATTCTTAGTTACAAAACATAAATAATTACTTTGAAATGCTTCACTTATAGTTTATTTTTAAGAGAAAGTTCCTTATTTAATAATCTGGGAAGAGTTTTTCGATTTATTTGAAAGCTTTCATTGTTTCCAAAAAGTGAAATAAAAACAATCATACGTTCTAAAACATTATAATCTCGGAAAGTTTGCACTTAGTTTGTGACAAAAGTATCTTTAATGCTCCCTGGATGATTAAATGATTTGCATAATGCATGACGGAAAAAAGCTATCATTAAAATGTTCTCAGTTTAAGGCTGAAAAAATAAAGTATTTTTTTATATTTTACATGAAGAAATAGATTCGCTGTAACAAATAATAATGATCTGATGTATTGTATAGAAAAATATGTTGTACAGCGTTAGCAAAGAGAATATGGATATTACAAGAAATACATTTTTAAAGTTGCAATATATTAATGGTTAGCTGATTACAATGTCAATTCTCCATAACAACAAACTTATAAAAAAGGACCCCTTAAAAACAATTAATTTTGGTAAATACATAAATACTGCAGTGATAATTAAAAGGCTAGGAGGATGAAGGGGCTGTGTTACATTTTAAAAAATAAGCACTCTGTACAATGGTAAACAATGGATAAAGGTAAGCAAAAAAAAACTTGGTACATCAAAAAGTAGATGTCATTAGACAAATTACACCTTAACGGCAAAACCATAAAACAAAAAAGATGCAGCAACTGCAACAATCATTTGCATTTTCTGTTTTGTCACATAACCCCTTCATCTCCAAAGCCCTTCAATTTAGAATGCCATGAATTCAAAGTGTGCCTTTTCTTTTTCAGATTTTTTGTAGTTTGTTCAAATATATAGTTATTAAAGAAAATTAATTTTTTTTCATGCAGAGTTCTACTTATGAAAAACGCGAATGACAGACAGACAGACAGAAACAAAGACAGACCCACCTTCAGCTTTATTATTAGTAGTAGAAATAGAGCTAGTTATAAAGACGATGACAAAATAGTTTCGAAAGTTAACATTTTTTGTAATTTTTATGACTGCTTAAAGCGATGGTTTAAGTGTTTGAACTTAACTTTTACGAAATGATGACAATAGTTGTAATGATAGTTGCCTGACGCAATGTTAGCACCAAATCGTCACGTTGTCTGTTGCCAAATTCCCAACAGTTGCCAAAGGCGGCTGCCTATCATACTTAGCAAGATATAATTGCAATCTAGCAGGCTGTATTAAACAATATATTTTATGACAAGGACTCAATGTTGCATCTCGCTGGTTTTTTAAGACTAGTATTGATAATATTCCCAGAATTTTTATTGACCACGAATATATTAAACGAAACCCAGGCACCCCATTAGTGAACACAGATGGAACCTAGATCCGGCTGGGATAGAACTTGGGATACTCCGGGATATTTTTTGAAAAACATAAAGTTTTTGTTTGTAATTATAAAAATCATCGGAAAGCATTAATTATAAGTAGGTTTAAGGGCAGAATTGTTCTTGATTCTAAAAAATGTATAGAAATATTACCAGTGCGTAAAATGTATTTATGTCACCAAGCCAAAACTCCATTTTCGACTTTCTAAAACTTTTTTTTTCTGCTGCAACAAAAAGAAAAAATCAATTTGAATTTTTACATTTCGAACTCTAAATATGGATTTGGCAATGACGAAGTGCAATAGGTATGAGTGTTCTTCTTCTCCCCCATGTTTCGATGGCCCCCTTCAGGGGTCAGCCAGTAGGTGGACTAGCACCGGGACTAGAGACATTGGCAGACTGTTAATCTGAAAGAGGGACTACACGTCTTTTGAGGTCCAGAAAGAAGTTATAAGTTTTTGCATGCGGTTAACTTCAAAAATCGATGCAATTATTTAAAAGCATTGAGCTGTTAACCGTTCCGCTTTAAATCATTCATATTCAGCCCAATCAGTAATAAACACAGTAAAATCAATATTAATGTAGTAGTAAGTCACAATTCATAGAGTTGAATTTCAAACTTTTTGAACACATTTTATATTTTCTATTACAGAAAGAATACCCGTTAGAATTTAAAAATAAAATATTTTTTTAACGAATACTTATTCATTCTCGAGCAAATATTTGCTTATCTTACAAGTTGAATAAATTTCTTTCTCGGGAAACAATGAATATTTAAAGTTCATTAGATTAAAAAAAAATGTCCTAAGACATCTAAAAACAACTTCCATTACTTAACTGAATTAAAGCATTTATCTTGTAAAATGCAAATTTTGTGGCATGTTTTCTGTCTCTGTAAATATTCGTTAGCGTTTTAAGTAGAATTTTGATGAAGTACATAACGGGTAGCCTCTGGGATAAAAACTGTTATTTTAACGAGTAAACAGAATAACAGATGATTGAGCGTTGGAGATTTTTACAGTAAAAAAAAAAAATGTTTCCTTTGAAGGCATAAAACAAACTGTTCAAAAGAATGACAAAAACTCAATGCTACAAGAAACAAACAACTTTTTATGAGTAGATTTATACGTAGATATACGTATAAATCTACTCATAAAAAGTTAAGTGATTATGATATCACTCAACCAATGAGTATGATATCACTCATTGATACTCATAAAAAGTGAGAAGATTATGAGTAGATACGTATAAATCTACTCATAATCTTCTTTTGAAAACATGTGATTTTTTAATTACGCTTCAAACCCCTTTCAAGCCAACTTCAGCCCATATCGCGCTTTAAAACACATCAGTAGTAACCCAAGTAGCACACTTCGTTTTTTAAAGGTTGTAAAATGGTTATTAACGTTGTAACAACCGCTTAAAAACGTTTATAAAACGTTTGAAGGTTATTTGTGCTACCTGGGAAAGCATGACAAACATAGTAACAGTAAACTGTAAAAAATGAATGTTGTTTTTACAGTATAAGACAGCTAATTTTATAGAAATAAACTGTAAAATCTCTACTTTACAGTACTAAACTGCTAAATTGTTAATTTCACAGTAATAAACTGTAAAATTACTAATTTAACAGTAATAAACTGTAAAATCACTAATTTAACAGTTTATTACAATGCATTTTACAGTTTTAAATTGGAACATCTGCTGCCAGTATTATACTGCTGTTTTTACAGTATAATACAGCTAAATTTTACGGCAATAAACTGTAAAATTGCAACTTTACAGTAAAAAACTGCAAAATTGTAAAAACTGTAAAAAAGAAATTTAAATCTATGATTTGTTTTAGCTCAAGTAAAAATAATTAATTTGAAGCATATCACCCTGTCGGGTCATCAGTGAGGCAAATAACTTGTAACCAAACGAGATATGCAGCATCGTTTTTGTCAGGGTTTATCTCCCCATCTCTTAGTGTTCCAACAACAAGCCACTACGCCCGCAATCACTGTTAACAACCTTTATCATAATGTTCTTCTATTGTTTAAAACTCAAAAGGACGAAAATAGACCTCATGATGCAAACTGCCACGCTTTTCTATTAGTTTCCTTTACAATAATTATTATCGGTAGAAATCGGTAGAAAATTAAACAGCAAAAAATATATGTTATTTTTATAGTTATTACAGCTAATTTTATGGTAACAAACTGTAAAAATTGCTAATTTTGTGGTAATAAACTGTACAGTAATAAACTCTAAAAGTGCTAATTTTACAGTTTATTACTGTGCATTTTACAGTTTTAAATCGAACCTCGGCTGCCAGTATTATACTGTAATAACAACAGGTCATTTTTTGCAATGTAGTAATCAACATATATCCAGTAGTGTTGCAGCATCGATGAAGATGTTTTGAAAATAATGCTGAGTATAGATGATTTTCATGTTTCCTTCTCAACATTATATCCCATGAATTGTCCACTATGTCCCAGAAAGAGGCATACTGGACTAAAGTGAGGAAATTACTTTTAAAGAGGAATAGATTAAGTATACATTAAAAAAATAAAAAAAAAACATTTTGCTGAAATAATGTCCTGTATTTAACTGTTGAGTAGAAGAAATTGCAACAAAACAAAATAAAAACTGCACCACTTTGATCTCCTTTTCCCTCTACACTAAATAATATAGTGGGTCATTTCATAAAAATAATTTCGCCATGCACGTGAAAAATCTGTTTCATTTCAAAAGTAAAATTAACAAAATTTTCTTTAAGAAATCATGCTCCACGCTTGATCTCTTTGGGGAAAACATTGTTTATTACACTTTGTAAAATTAAATACAGAGCTGTGACGATAATTATTGCGAAGTGTCTACCATCCTGAGAAAAGTTACCAAATACATTGCGCCATCGCGGTAAGACAAAATATTGCCCACACTATGTGACACTTTAAAAGCAAGCCAAATAAATTCATTTCCAAACCATGTTTAATATTGCTTTGTTTCTTAGTTTAGCGTGTATAAAAAAGCAATTGTAATTTGTTCATAACAACTAAAATATATTTTGAAGAAGTTGTAATGAAAGATACCTGCTACAATAAAGAGTTAAATAAAAAAAAAGCGCTTTGATTGCGGAAATGAAATCCCATTTCAGCCCCCTCACAGTGAGATAAATTCCCACTTACGTCATTGTCGCATCTGGATTATGCTGGTAATCTTTGTATTGTGTTTCAATTCCTACATTGCTTTTTTCACAGCATCGCAAATTTCTAGAAGAATTAGTAAATCTTAAGTCATAGTTGCTGATTATAAGTGCATTTCTTGAAATGTAAAATGATATTTAATTTGATCAAGTGCTTCATTACTGTGCTTTCTAGGGACTAGCATTTTCTAGAAATACATATTTCAAATAGGTTTTAAAACTGCTTCTTTAAATTAAGAATACGGCCTTTTTTTTTCTACAATAATTAAAATTACAATTGATTTTTTCTCAAATCAAAGAGAGAGGTAATGAATTAAAGTAAGCCAATTAAAGACAGCCAAACTTTCATTGTATGGAATTTTGCTCAGTTATGATTTAATTGGCGCAAAACTTTGCATATTCATTATATGACATGTATTAAGTAAGAAAAATTAGTTTCACGTAAAAATCTAAGTTTGTCATGAGTTTAATGAAGAAAAAGATTTGGTCTTATTAAGAACATGGACCCCAAATAAGGCTAACTCTGAAAAAACCCCAAAAAGCACTATCAAACTAAAAAGTATTGTTAAATTTGTTATTGCCAGCCTTAAAACCTATCAATATGTATTTCAAGCATTTTTAACGTATAAGTATTTTAATTTATTTTAAGCATTTACTAGCATTTAAGCATGCAGAATTTTTTAAATGAAAGTGCGACCTCTGTTTTCTACATCAGCATAGTTTAGGTAAAATGCTAAAATGTTTTTCCAGCATCAAGTAAACGTAAATTCAGTCGATGTCAAATAAAACCGAAACCAAACAGCAAACCATTTTTATTATTTCCCAACACTTTTTAATTTCTAGTAAACGATCCAATTTCTTTTCTCTCTGAATTCTGTTGGGTGTAAACACTCCAGTTTTATTTCCACAGTCACAGGAAACCCCAATAAATAGAATACTTTTATCAGGTTGAGCTCCGTTTAACCTCCCACCTGCCTGCTCCTCAGAAGACAAAAAAGTATTGAATCCTGTTAATAACTATCTTTTCTGAACCTTTTTTTTTTGTTCTCAAGAAGTAGATTGATTTTTTTGATAGGTGTTGTGTGATTACTATATGTTGTAAATGAGAGAACTATTTCATCAATTGCAGTAATTGTGCTAAATTGTCTATTTTTACGGAACTAGGAATCCAATGAAAAAAAATTATAAAAGTAGTATAGCCTTTTTCTTTCTTTTCTTTTAAATTGATGAAAGGACTAAACTTCTCTTGTGAGAAGGCGAGGATGTTTGTTTGGTTTTATACTATTTCTAGGCAAAATGCATTTAAATACCACTGTTTATTTTATTTTACGTGTTCACAAGCGATGCTGACTGTTTTGAGTATCGATATTTTTTTTTTAATTACGTAACTTACTAATTTACTTGTAATGTCTTTTTTTTTTTTTTTTTGTTAAATTTTATTTCATTAGCCGATACGCGGTCTAGCTCGATTGGCCGATTGGAAAGTAATGGACATTCGCCAATAATGGACGCAGATGAAATATTAATTTTACTGCAACGTATAATGCATTCAACGCATTTCCGTAAACCAGCCATAAGTTACTTTTTCAAATTCAAACAAGGATTTGAAAGATTTCGATAGTCAAATGGTCATATTTTAAAACACACTCTTTTTTAAAATATTTAATTCACTGTTCAATGTAGAGCAAAGTAGTGAATTTACATTTCGCTGCTTTGTTAAACATCGTAATTACATTGTCGTAGAACAATACGAGTACGTATCACACATTTTTTTTAATTTAAAATCTTCTTTGACATCTATTCGTAGGTCAGTATGGCTTGATAGAAAACTTTACTAATCTTGAAAAAGGCTTCAGAAAATCTTCGGAAGAAATTAAAAAAGTCTTATCTTGGTTAAAACATGACCGTTTCGTTTTTTTTTTTTTACTGATAGTCTTGCGTTTTTAATCTGGTGAAAATCATGTAATCAGTCTTTCTCATGGAAAAAATATGGATCTGCCTGCATGTGTACACAAAAAAAGGGAAAAACAAGTTTTTAGAAAATCTCGATGTAGCTTTTCTGAAGTTCGAGATTGGACTACATTGCACAAAAAAAAAAACAGTAAAGCACATTCAGACATGCACATAATAACCGAATTGTTTATTTCAAAGTAAAGAAAAGTGGGACTATCCCATACTCCCCACCAAAACAGGTCTGCTCCAGACATTTAAGCTCTAGGGAAGTCACGGTAGTTGTTACCACGGAGATTGCGTGCCACATGGAAGATTGAAGATATCGGATAGCAGCCGACGACAGAAAGTAAATCATGCGCGACTAAATATTTCAATTTATGTAAAGGCCGCTCATGTGGAAACACGCTGAAGACATTTCTCGTTATGAATAATGTTGCGGAAAAGATAATATTGGCTTAATAGAAAAAAAAAGGTTAAAAATAGTTTTTTCTGATCACTATTTTTGTACTTCTTGTAGTAAATCTTTATTCAGACAGAAATTTCAGTTGTAAACTCAGACAAAATTTACCTCCCCCTTTCCCCATTCAAAGTGGATATTACCCCAACAGAAATGCTACAAAGAATATCCCACGATAAAAAGAAATCCATCCAAAATCAAGTTAAAAAATCTCTAAAATAAACCCGCATAAAAATTTTCAGTGGCGCAGTCAGCATCGTGAACGGCCTGCCCTCAGTCGGTACCCCTGCTTTATGTTCTAAGCCAATTTGTGTGAACTGAAGAAATAAAATAACAAATAGATAAATAAGCAAACAAATAAATTTATTTGATGTCGTAAATAAACTTTAAGAAAAATAACCTAAAGCAAGCAATGAAAACCAACATTCTAAACTGCTGGACGAACAGACTAATACTAATTCGGAAATAAATTTGACACCAGTCATTGAAGAAGTTTACTTTGTCCATAATAAAAGAGGAATATGTACTCAAAAAAGGCGACATAGTTTTGAAAAAGTTTCTTATGAAAATAATAGTTTTAGAATCGAAAGCTTCATAACAAGTTAGACAACAATGAAGAGCATTTCTTTCTACTTAATTAGATTTTGTGATTATTTCTTATAACTCTTGGAGTTTTTAAAAATTTATTTACGTAATATGTAATAAGTACTATTTTTTTCTTAACATATCAATATCGTAGTCTGTAAATGATAGCAAAAATAGTTTAATTATTTCAGCAGTAACAATTTTTATAGCAATTTTATTAATACAAAATAATGTGCTTTACAAAAAAAAACTGATTACTATCAAAATAAGCAAGCAAAGCATTTTAAACCTAACTTTACTTGCTGATAGCATTTGAAAAATAAAACTCGAACTACTACCGATAAAATAATAATATTTTGACTACACACTAGTAAACTATTTTGACAAGATGTCTCAAAACACATGTTAAATCCCCTGATGACACCTGTATTATGTGCTTTTATATACTTTATTTTCTTAAAACATGAACTACATTTTTAGAGAGAGCCCTTCTAGTAAGCACACAACGAGCTTTTACAATAAACATTTGCAATAAATGCATTTAATATCATTCCATGAAATTTCTATTGCAGAAATTAAGCATGACAATTATAATAGGACAACGCATAATATTTACCAAATGCGGAGCACCTTGGAGACCTGTACGAACCAACAGTTTCCCGCGATAGGTGCTTCAAGTCCGGATATGAATTCCCATTCAGAGTTCAGGATAAAGCGATAAATTCCAACTTGCGTCAGTGCGGCTTTCGGGGTCTCAGCTAAGCTCTCCATTGTGACCCGCGTAGGTGGTGAATTTAATACGTTGTGTGTTTGTGTGTCGATTCTTTACTTTGGGCTACACTGGAAGGCATGGATTTTAGATTGTGTTACATTTTACAACAGGCATTAACTTTCTGGCTTGGGTTTTATCCGAGAAACTTTGTATAGTTTATACTTCAGAAAATAGATGTTGTTTTTACAATTTAATACAGCTAATTTCATAGTAACAAACTAAAAATGGCTAATTTTACAGTAATAAACTGTAAAATTTCTGCTTTACAGTAATAAATTGTAAAATTGCTAATTTTACAGTTCATTACTGTGCAGTTTTGCAGTTTTAAACTGGAACCTCTACTGCCAGTATTATACTGCAAAAACAACAGTTCATTTTCTGCAGTGTAAGAATTTGCTTAATTTAGACTTTAACTTGCATTGCTTTTATGCTTGAATCTGCAAGGAAAAAATTGCGTTAAACTACCCCCCCCCCTCAGTTTAATTTTCATGAAGCAGTAACACAACTGATAATAATAACAATTTCGTATTTTAATTTGCTGATAATATAAAGCTACTACAGATGATTGTTTCGTTTAAAAACGCCATAAATCCGAAAGTATAGCACGTACAAGGGTGAGTAATGTAAGAAAACAACCACAAACCCAGCAAGGTTTGAAACTGCTTTAACCAAGTGCTAGCTAGTACGCGTGCAATATTTTTAAAATAGCGACAAAACAAGAAAAGCGGTTTTTTTTTTTTTTTTTTTTTTTTTTTTGCATGCGTTTCTTCCTGGTAACATTCAATGCCGTCTGGTAATACCTTGGTCCCTTATGACTGATGCATGGATGCTGTTATTTAGTTCTTTAAACGCTTTTGGTAGTGGAGATGCATAAACAAGGGCATTATCTTGCCACCAAAGCACTGAAAGAAAGGATGAACACAAAGCATATTGCAACATAGTAAGAGGGCCGTGGTAGCCCGATCGGTAAGGCGTCGGACTCGTGTTCGGAGGGACCCGGGTTCGATCCTAGCTGATCAAAGATCCACCGTCTTGATTAATGGTGGCTGGGGGACGTTAAAAATGTCGTGGTCACAAAGTCTTCCAAGTGAAACGATACCTCTGGGGGTGCCGGGCCAAGGGGTTTGCTCGACCCTTGGTCTGGTTCAAAGAGAACAGAGCGCTCTTCAGGGTCCTATCCCGGTTAAACCACGAGTTGTGGTAGGTACGGGGGTCCCTGGAGTGTGTGATGTGATGATGCAACATAGTAAGAAAAAAACCATTTTCTTGATTTATTAACATTTTAAAAACGCTTCACTCGTATTTGCACCAAGTTACCGCACTTGAAAAATCTTAATAAGTTTGTCTTTTTCGCATCGTTGTTGTATTAAACTTTCAGATTAATAGCTCTTAGAATGAATCGTTTATAGTAACCCTGTACACTTTCTATTAAAATATAAATGTTTTTAATTGGAATAATTATTTTTTATAGTAATGATAATATTACCACAAGAAATGCCAGTAATGTTTTTCCCTTTTACAAACACTCTGAGGAACTCAGCTAGAACAGTAAAAGATGCTCGTTCGGAACTTAGAGAAAAGCAGTGTTTCTATCTTATCGGGATATTCCATTTGCAGATACTAATTGAATAAATAAGCAAGCGAAATTAATACTGATAAGTGAATTATTAATTTGCTTAAATTTGCAAGACTGCGGAGTTGGAGGCAAAATGAAGACTCCGAATCCAAGAATTTCAGGGATTTCGACCCTGATTACTTCATTACGAATCCAGGCCTACTCCAACTCCACGATTCTAAATATGACTCTGAAATCAAGGGATAAATGTAGACAAGGTGGAAATCGACAGACTCCGACTCTAACTCTTTTTTTTTTAATCAGCCTGATTCCGACCTGCAAGTGTATCTCCTACTCTGACTCCACAACCCAGGAAATGTGATTGCATTTAGTTTACTCGTATACTATATAGATCTAAAAAACTTATGTAATAAGGATGTTAAAAACATTCAAACATTAAATAAAGGTTCACAATATAAGTAATTTCAATCTCTGTACACAATTATTCTACAAGTATGCTTCATTTAGAAACCATTTTGATCAGTGAAAATCACTTTCAGCCAACTTATTCATATGACCTTCAAGATTGGAAACTATAGAGAAAGTATTATACTAATAATCCGGATTAACAACGTATGGATGTAGAAAGACAATTTTAACTTCCCAGAAACCTGTGGCATATGTCTTGAAATTGAAATAATAACATTGAATTTCTCCCGCTTCTTATTAGCCACGTATACTCAGAAATCGAAACAATATGAAATATTTAGTTTAGAATGAATTTAAAATGTTGTTTACCAAACGCACTTATGTACATATTTTAATTTAAGTAGTTGATTATTTATGCTCCACTATCTACAAAATTTATCATACGCTCGCTACTTCATTCGTTTGAATGATTAAGAAAACATATCAAATGAACAGAAACCCGAAATAAAATCAGAATTTCAATTAATGAGAGACATGAAGCTGAAATGTTTATCAAATGCATTTCGGTAGAAAATTACGCGTATTGGGTTCGAAGAAAATGACAGTTTAATCAGGTACAACTTTCATTATCTTCCTTTGTCATACAAAGTGAAAAATACACGACAGACGAAAGTTCCCAGAATTCAATTGAAGCATATAGAATGCATTAGATAGCATTTTTACTAATATTTCATTCAAGTGGAAGTTATGGTTATAACTTGAATTCAATTATATTTATCAAACTTACAGCATCTTCATGAAAATGTATGCAATTAATCTAAAAAGTTTTAGTCAAAGTGAACTTTTAAAGCGAAACATGATTAAATCATGAATTTTAAAAACTGCTTCATACTGAATTGAAAATAGTTATGATTTAACCCACTGACGGTTCTGGACGTCTTATCACGTCCATTAAACATGTAATTCTGCGGACCGCCGGGGGGGGGGGGTAATAGCAGTGCGGGCAGACACGCATATCAGTACATTCTTTAAAATATTATGGGCTTAATCAAGAAATATTACCACCAATGTATGTGCAATGTTACCATTGTTAATGGGTGTAACGTTGTATAACTTCTGAAGTAAGATGTGCCGAGTTTTAGGAAACTTTAGTTGTTCGAGGAAAGTTTCACGTGTCCTGTGTAAAGTTTCTCCTAGCATTATTGCTACTTCGAAAAACTGAAAAAAATATTCAAAGCGCGTGCTATAAGACACGCATCGTCGCAGAGCTTTTAAATTCCTTATAAGAAATTTAAAAAAAACCCCGAGCGGTGAAACAAGCTTGATAAGTCTCTGTACGTGGTAAGACATCAGTTGAGGGGTCGATTCCAGTTCGTATGTACTCAAAACTGAGAATTTTGTGAGGAAGTACACTGTGAAAATGAATATTGCTTTTACAGTAAATACAGCTAATTTTATAGTAATAAACTGAAAATTACTTACTACAGTACTAAACAGTGAAATTTCTAATTTTGCAATAATACACTGTAAAGCTAATTTTACCGTGCGTTTATTACCGTATATATTACAGTTTTGAACTTGAAAAACTGCTGCCAAGATTATACTGTTGTTTTTACAGTATAATACAGCTTAATTTTATGACAATAAACTGTAAAAATTTTTACTTTACAATACCTTACAATAAGAAACTGTAAAATTGCTAGTTGTACAGTTTATTACTGTGCATTTTACAGTTTTAAATTAAAACTCGGCTGCCAGTTTTATACTGTAAAAACAATTAATTTTTTGCAGTGTAATAGACATGGGGTTCTGATTTACGCACACAGAACCTTTATTTTTTAGTTTGAGAATTATTCTAGAGAAATTATTTTTTGTGATTCAAAATTCATTGTTGTAACTTACTTTCAACTATCACACAGGGTGTTTTAGTAATTATGTTATATTAAGCAAGATACCATTGAGTTCCTTGGATAGGAGGCATGGGTTTATCTAAGAGAAGTTACTTGAATTTTTGAGTTTAAAGTTTATGACATTATTTGTAACAAGTTCATTGCGCTTAGATTAAGTTAGTACGAATAACTAATTATACCCTAAAATTTTAAGCGCTTTTTCTCTTTCTAGAAATGTTAAGAAGTGACCAAAAAGACTCAAATAAAGCAAATTCCGGTTAAAATATGTGAAAGAACGTATGTCAGAGCTGATACTCTTGTATAAATAGTAAATCAGAGTTAGGTTTACTATCTAAATCGACTTATTACTTCAAGCATTAAAAAATATCTCCTTTAAAAACAAGTTTTAAACATTTCATTTCGTTGCTTATTACGTTTTCATAAATATTTATTCAATTTATTTACCAATTTGATCCACATTAAAGCAAATTGATACATTTAAAAAAATGTGGAAAAAAAGTTAATAACGGTTTTTAAATTATTATTTAATAGGAAAATAGTAAGTAGCATTTTCTATTCGTTCGCTGCATTAGGAGCAAAATCTAGAAAAATCAAAATGTAAAAAAAAAATAACTCTTCCTTATATCTTTCCCTCTAGCCCCCATCTAAATAAAAATAATATCTTAACGAAAAAACTATAAATTTAAATGACTAAACTTTTTTTTGGATCATTTTATTTCCATGAAAGGAAGCTCTCATAAGTTTCCAGTTCAAAATATTTTCCTATGATGTATTTGAAAATATTTTAAACATGATGTTTATGATGAAACGCTGTTTATCACCTTTGGAGAAAAATATTAATCGCAATAAGGTAATGTCATAATATTGATCCTCTCAGCACTCATTAATCACAAATGATCATTAATCACACAGCTGGTTACTTTATCCAGATTTCGGAGGCAGTAAAATTTTTGTTTACATGCGTTGGTACACATACTACACGCTGCATTTTAGAATATCGTAGGTCATTTACTAAGCAATAAATACTGAAATTATGTTCGTTAGTTATTTTCTCTCTTCTTCATAGCAATTAATTACGTTGAAACGAAGTCATAAAACTGGTAATGCCAAAAAGATGTGTTCAGCCTACTGCATTGTTGCTACTAAGCTTTTTTTTTATAAATTATTTTTAAGGAACTACAGAAAAAATTTAACTCTATGGTAAATTTTTATATACCAATCTTTAAAAAGTAGAATGATCCCATTGTTAAGATAGCTTGAATATCGGTAAAATATGACACTTTCCTCGCAAAAATTAACTTGTTTAGAATATATTCGTATAGCTACTGATTTCAGCTCAAAGAAATAAGCATTGCAAATATCAAAATTGTTAAAATAATATAACTGGCTTAAGCAACTTTGGGAATTTTATGAACTGGCATTTAGAATTTTTATGTTAAGCGAAAAATTATTTAGCGTATATATTTTGCTGAATATCACAATCACTATGATGCTTTTGATGTAAGAGGAACAATACAAAAATTAACTTTTTTAGAATATATTCGTATAGCTGCTGATTTCAGCTCAAAGAAATAAGCATTGCAAATATCAAAATTGTTAAAAAAATATGACTGGCTTAAGCAACTTTGGGAATTTTATGAACTGGCATTTAGAATTTTTATGTTAAGCGAAAAATTATTTAGCGTATATATTTTGCTGAATATCACAATCACTATGATGCTTTTCGTGTAAGAGGAACAATGCATTAATTGACGCTATCTTTTCCTCATATACATATTATTCTACAATAAATATATGAAATTGAATTGTCAAACACTTTTTTTCGACATTTTCTCTAAATGCTCTAGTTAACAATAAACGTGTTTCTAAAAATGTATTTAAATTATCTTACGAGAAGCTTTGTACGCCCAAAACACATCTATAAAAGTAATGTTTGGATTAAATTGAATAAAATCCTTAATCCAGTGCTTCTTTTCTATCGGTATTTCGATTATTTCAAAGCTTCATAAATGTTCAATGTTTTTATATAAATAGCAATTAACAAATTCCAATTTCTTTATTAGGCATCTTTAATCATTGTTACGTTTTCTTCTTGTGTTCTCAGTTGCTCGAGTTTATATTATATTCAGTTATATTTTTATGTCATTTAGCTTATAGTCTACCAATTCCTGGGTAACAGGCACACCATTTGTAGCACAAACATTCCATAAAATTCTAAGTATGTCAGATTTATGCTCCATTGCATGAACTTCATTCGACTTTATAATTTGTCATTTTTATAGCAATTGCGTTCTTAGGGATTTTTATGCTGTCGACCTCTTCCATGCAGCATTTTTTTTTTAAATTTATTTTTTATCTTCTATTGAACTTGTATGAAGGGGACTTTCTTCCACGTAGAACATTCGTTGTGTAACTCGAAAAGACTATTTTTAGTCTGAATTTGGTAGTTATAGAAAAACAGCCCTTGAATACAATCACATTACTTATCATTCGCTACTTTTTGTCTTCTGAGATACTACAGGAAATTTAAATCGTTGATTTGTTTTAAATCAAATAAAAATATTTAATGTAAGACATAACACTATGTCGGGTCATCAATAAGGCAAATGATTTGTAACCAAGCGAGATATGCATCGTTTTCTTCAGGGTTAATCGCAACATCCCTTAGTGTTCCAACAACAAGCCACTACGTCCGCAATCACCGTTAACAGCCATTATCATCATGTTCGTATATTGTTTAAAACTTAAAAGGACGAAAATAGACCTCATGATGCGAACTGCCAAGCTTTTCTAGTAGTTTCGTTTACAATAGTAACTATCGGTAGAAATTTGAGGGGGTAATATGTGTCAATTTTTGAAACTTGCTTTTTACCATGGATGAAGGTGATAAGTCCATCAGTATCATGTCCCCTTAGTCACAGAGATGGTTGGTAACTAAGAATATGGCACCATTTTTCCCGTTGAGCAAAATTCATTTACAAAAATAGCATACCATTTTTTAAGCTTTTTCTAGAAAAAAAAATGTCGCATCACTTTTATTCGCGTGTCCCTTCAATTGGTAGAAAATTACTGTACGCTATTTCAGTCACTTCTTCAGACACTCTTGCCTGAAAAAAATCCCAACATTGGACTTTGTGGGTATAATTGTGTAAAATTATAACTGCTACGTTCAATCTAGACGGACGAATAAGCTTCACTTAATCTACATGCAAACAGTTGTAAAAAAAAAGTAACATGTTTCTTAAAGTCATCCTGTTTCTTTTTCATGCCCCATTCACAGTCTTTTAGTTCAATAAATATTTTTAATAAAAAATAATTTAATAGGCATTACTTTGGTCTTAATTTTGCTCCAATAAACTTCTGAGGGAAATGCAGGCCCGTCATTCAAGGGGGCAATTGACCCCCTGACTAAGAGAGGGGGGCAAGTGACCCCCTGGGGGGGGGTCGATTGCCCCCCCTGACTTTGGGAAATCAATGTATTGGCATATAAGTGGGCGTTTTTGCCACTGTTTGGTAAATTTTACATTGTGTATGCATCCTTTGCCCCCCCCCCCCCCACCGCCTGGGAAAATTTCGAAATGACGTCCCTGGGGAAAATGAGAAAGTTGCTTTTCCCATTCTGCTAACTAATTAGATGTTCCTTTTTTAATAGCTATTATTTTTACTAACTATTCATAATGTATGTTCTTAATTATTTTACAAAGTAAACCCGTCATTATAAGTTCGACAACAAATTTAACTTTTCACCGTATGAGTATGTTCAAAGAGCAATATTATTTAAATGTATTATTTTCTTTTCAAAAAAAAAACATTTCTTTCAAGTTAAATAAATTTCTGTAAGAATTTATGATAAGAATTTAAATTATTTATGACGTTATCAAAATAATCTGAGTACTTATCGCAAACAAAAAGATACTCCGCTCTTTCTACATTTTAGGTCAAATTCTACACCATTACCATTACGTTATCTGGTCCACCCATCTGGTCCCGGACAACGCAACGTAGAGAAAATAAATCCTCAAAATAGTAAATGCATTTATTTATCAGAAGATACTGTACACATTGTACAGTATATTCTGATGAATTAATGAGAATAAATAAAATTCTTCAATAAGAATACAAAAAAAAAAAAAAAAATTGTACATGGTTCTTTAACCATTTTTTTTTTTTGCTTCGAAGTGTTGTTCATTAAACATATCCCTCATGTTACATATTCAAAATTTATATTTGAGCAATACTTTATCATAGCTTTGGATGAGTCTGAAATGAAAATATTTTTTTTTATTGTCGTTTAAGTGCAAAAGTATTTACTACTTTTGTTTCTACCGTGTTTATGACTCATTGGATAAAACTGAGATTCATGCAAAAGAGTATCAAACAGAAGATATATTGATGCTTAATGTTTCTCCGTGTGCACGCAAATACCTCGTTAGAAATAGAGCATTTTATTTTTATTTATATTTTCTGTGCTTTTGTTTGATGCTTCGCCTGGTAATAACAAACGATTTACATTCCTGAAACAAATGGTAATTCCGATTAAATACAACAGTATTTGTTAAACTGTTTCTCTAGTTTTATGTGGGTTACTTAAGGGTGGTTAGCAAAACGGAATTAGAAAATAATTGTTTTTATATTAATTATATTTTATTTGCAAATAAATATTTCAAAGTTTACTTACAGATTTACTGCTACTTTATGTAAACGTGCATAGGGGAGACCGGTGCTATTAGGCATAGTTTTTACTTCTCGATTTTTCTAATTTTTTCTGTTGTACTTATGGTAAAAGTAATTGATGCCTCTAATTGGGTAACATCTTGGCTACAAAAAACCACTAGGAACATCATTTAAAATTCACTGGGTAATTCGTGAAAAATATTCTCCGAAAGCTCCTCAACAGTGCCAACTTACCCCGGAGTCGGGGCAGGTTGGCAGATGCATCGGGGTATGTTGGCATAACGTTGTTTGGATTGATAAATTTACAGCAATATAACAATTTTTTATTTTTTAAATATTTATTTAAATATATTGTAAGGTCAAACAAAGCTTTAAAACACAGGTATGAGCACTGTAGGTAGGTTACACTTACAGAAGCTCTAGGTTATACATGCTTCATGTCAACTGCAAAAGATGGGTTCTTACTCATCTGAATGGAGAGTTAATCTTCTATTCAAATGAGCGTCGGGCGGCTCTGGTCACATTTAATACTTTGTAGTTTTCCCCTTAGTGGAGACTGAAAAGTCCTCGTAATCGACTTTAAATATTTGCCCTTTATATTTGCGGGCTTCATACTTCACTATCCCATATTCACCTAATCAGCTCCAACAACAGCATTTAATGCTGTCTCCTCTGCAGGTGGAGACTGTGTAGGAAGGTTGGGGCAGAGACCAGATCCAGAAGAAATGGCTTATCTTTTTCCTCATCACTGTGATGAGAAAACAAGAAATCATAGCCATCCTCACTATCAGCATACGGTATAGCATCAGAGAAAGGCTCATCAGTTCAATGCTACTAATATCTTCCTTCTTTGAAAGTTTTGTTTTCTTTCTTTGTCCCATCAACATCAAGTGTTTTTATTTTATTTTCCCAGCTTTTTTTTTTTTTTTTTGCCAGTTTATTTTCAACTGGAGTGCCGGTTCGGATTGTATAGTGCCTCCTGTTTCTTCCTCTGATTGTCCGTTTTCATGGCCCTGCTTTTGGAAAAGGCTAAACGTCTTTAGGGGTCACAAGTCGACATGTTTCGGAGGAGCGGGTTGCATTAGTGGGCATTGAAGGTTCATTCCTTTAGACGCTAGCAATAGGGATATTTTTAACACTAGTACTACCCCTAACAAGTAGTAGGAACATTTTAAACACCAGCATTACCAGCCCTAGTAGAAGGGACATCAGTTAGGTCTGTGTAGGTTTCTATATATGTGCGATGTGACGCCAACATCAAGGGTGGATAAGTTGGCATAGATCGCTGGCCTATGCCAATATACCCCAATCTGAAAATGCCAACCAGCCCCAAAGGCATTTTCTGGATAACATGGTGGCCCTGCCCCGAATACAAACGACTGGGAATCCAGTAACTGTATCAATCCCCAGGCTACTTAGTCACTGTATCTACCATAAACTTGGAGCATTTGAAAAAAAAATAAGTGTACTAAAAACCAAATTGGAAAAAAAAATTACTCATCAGAGAGAAAAACACAAAAAAATACATATTTTTCGAACACACGCTAGCAAGACACTATAACTATTGTGGATGATGCAGAAGGTTGCCGGGTATGTCTCATCACGACGGCAGCGCTGCGGGCACTGTGTACTAGAAAATAAAGGCAGAATGCCAACGTACCCCTTATGCCCTTACGCCAAATAGCCTCCCCTATTTATAGTTTTATGAAAATTACATTGAAAAACGAAGGTTACCAAACATTTTGACATTATGACTCACTTCTAAAAAAAAAGGAAATCTATAGCTACCCATCTCAGTCTCACAGCATCGATATTTTTCAGATTCTAACAGCACAGGATATCTAAAATGATGTTTTAAGGATAGAAAAGGAAAACTGGTACTAAGAAAAAGCTTATGTGTTTTGATACGTCTTGGCTAAGCGACAGATTTTGTAATCATTTAGTGATGCATTGTCAAACCTAATGACCTTTTTACGACATTTTGACAATGTGTACGCCTATGATACTAAACTTTAAATTAAAAAAAAAGCTAAAATTTCCTGATTATCAACTTTATTGTAAGATGAATTTCACATATCAGAATACGTATAAAATTTCAATACAAGTAGAAACTGGCAGCATAAAATTTGCATGCATAAGTACATCCAACCATTATTTTCAGCTATTAAAAATCGATTTTAATATACGTAAAAAGAAATAGCATGAAGTTCACGCCTGATTTTTCAAAAATTTAATCTAATTAAATTAATTTTCTCTATCTTCTGTCCTTCTTCCTTCTCCGCATGAATGTGTGAGTTATAAATGGTTGCATACTCTATTAACGGGTAGTGTGGCATGTGTGTTGAGCTAAATCAATCTGACATCCATCTTGTGGTGCTCGTAGAAACGAAAGCCGTACCTAATCCATCTGAAATCGGTTAGGTATGTGCTCGGGTACCCGAGTCATATAATTGACAACAATGTGGTGTAGTTAAGTTATGGTCTTTTAGTTTAGCTATGTGGTTTATTTGATTCATGGCTTAAATACACCCTACCAAACATGTTACTCCAAATAAAAGAAGTTTCTATCCAAAAGAAGTTAATTTCCACCAAAGAATTGACTTTAACAAATTAATAAAAAATTATCATCCTATAATCTTCAATAATTTACCTCATAAAATAATTTAAACATAGTTAAAACTGATATTCCCAATACTTAAGATAAGCTTTATTTCTGCTGTAAGAAAAAGATAAATATCCTGCTGAAAAAGGAAAAACTCGCTTCGAGCATTGCTCCAATTCCTAAAAATCAACCTCTGGAATGTAGTGAGCAAAGAACATTGCAAATTTTGAAAAGGAATGAATTAGGCCGCGTGATCGTTTAGTGCTTAAAAAAATCCACAAATCATTATTACAAGACTAGAAGAATACAAATTAGAAAGTTAATTTATCAAACAGTAAAAATTGCTCACTTGACATTCCGCAATTAAAACACGACACGAAGAAAAAAAAAAGGTACATTGCATTGGAGTGAAATGCCCAAGGAGCGGCGTTCAGAAAATGCAAGACTAAAACATCTTAAAAAAACAACTCACCACATGGGTTTTACATATTTAATTTGTTCATCCATTGATTACATGTTGGGTTTTGTCTCCTTCATGTCGTCCATTACATCGGATTATTGAGTACCGGAATTGGCGCTCAAATTCTAATAATCAGAGACGCTCAAAACCGGCCCCAATATCCATCTCAGAAAGATCTTAACAAATATAAATGTCAAAAAATCTGAAAAATAATTCACGAATCTGTGGTGACTTTCCTTTTTATCATCTTTTTCGTCTGGTTCTTTTCACTTCTTTTCTCTCTCTCAGACCCCTTGCCAGGTGCAAAACTGCAATTTTTCAGCTTCTTTTCCCCTCCTTTTTTGATTCCTCCTTCAATCATGGGGACTCTTCGTTGCACCCGTAACTGTTTTCTTCCACCAGATGTTTCTCGTGTGGGAGGAGCTTGCATTCCTGTGCAGTCATAAATTGGGGGTGCGTCAAAGACTTCCTGTCTCTGCTCTGCTGTCCAAAAGATTGCTACTTTCTTTGCGTCGCAGGCGATCAGGCGATTCCAGCTTTCGTTTTCTTCATCAAATTGGGGGAGGGAGAGGCGCGAGACTTCGAAATTGTCGTAGGTTGTTCACTGAAATTATTTAAATACTTTCATTAGTCATGTACCCACCACATTCTTCCGGTGGTACAAGAAGAAAAAAAAAAGGAAAAAAAAAAAAGAAAACTGACCAGTCCATGCGGTGTTGAGATTAGCACACTACTATCATTAGAACCAATTCTGCAACATAGTAAACTTTTAAACTTCAATGTATAAGTATATAGTGAAAAACAAAATTAATATTTTTTGTATATGTGACCCCATATTTTTTTTTATTTTTTTTTTTTTTTCAAAACACAACATCAACAACACAGATATTAAACACCAAACCAAAAATTGAAACCGCCACAAGGTGAGTATCCCCCCCATTCCCACAAATGTTCAACTGCAAGTTAGTAAAATCTCACCAACAGCCTGTACAAAATGAGACGGGAAAAAAAATTCTCTACAACATGGGTGAGAGATACCACATCAGCTCCTATTAAGACCTGAAGTCTCACAAAACACTTCAAACATATTGGTAAACACACCATCAGTGAAAGCATAGTTAACATACATGATTTAAAATGTGGTGTCATACTTAACCTAAAAACTAACTCTACTATGGCAATATTCAGCCATACATTAAAAACATGTAACCAAAACTTAAACGTGACATTTCATTTTCATTTTTCTTTAGCAGTAAACATTATGCACACAGCTTCAACATAATTGTCCATCATACAAATGTATATGGTTCCATCGAACCGGTTTCCTAAATGTTACAGAGTTTGTCAATCCACAGTGTATTACCGAAAACAATTTTTTTTTTTTTACAAAAAAATTATTTTGAACTCAGGCATAAACTTTTTCTACCAAGTGAAGAATTTACAAATAAGTAAAAAATAAAAATAAAAAAAACAACAACTACTTATTAACTTAGAGATTTCTACTCTTTTTTTTTTTTTTGAACTTGAGGAAATAAGTGGTAACCACCCCAAATACGTCATGGCAAGTGTATAAACAACAAAGTACTTCCGCCTACCTTAAGCATACCCAAATCTTCTACCGCCTATCCACAACCTGAATAAAAACTAATTAGACACGACAACACCCTTGGAGTAATTATAATGAAAACAAATGTACAATGACACATTGACATACCGACCCAATTGTCAAATTATTGATCCCCAAAGAAAATCAACCATGGATAATGTTTACGCCAGCATAAACACAGAGTTTCCAAGTGGATGAACAATAAAACAAAGTGTACAGTACACCAATCAAAAATCAACAGATATGCCATAATTAAAATCAATGACCACACAACAACCTCTGCTGAATACTAACCCTGATGAACAGAAATTACCCCAAAAATGCAGTAAACACACATTCTATCAGACAACTAATGACTAAAATCAAATCACCATGATCAATTCATAGGCAAAGATTTGATTCTGTATTATGAATAACCATACCTTGAGCATTGTATATAAAAAAATAGAACATAGAAGAATTAATTAAATCACAAATAAACCACCACCATGTTTGTAAACATTATCAACATAGAGAAAAAACCACCACAATTGCCCAGGACGCAATTGTAAGTGGTTCATTTGATTCATGGCTTTAAGACACCCTACCAAACATGTTACTCCAAAAAAAGAAGTTCCTATCCACTAGAAGTTAATTTCCACAAAAGAATTGACCTAAACATTAATAAATAACCTATCATCCCAGAATCTTCAATAATTTACTTTATAGAATAATTTAAACATATTTGAAACTGATATTCCTAATACTTAAAATAAGCTTTATTCCTGCTGTAAGAAAAAGATAAATATCCTGCTGAAAACAAAAAAAAAACTCGATTCGAGCATTGCTCCAATTCCTAAAAATCAACCTCATCTGGAATGCAGTGAGCAAAAATCATTACAAATTTTGAAAAGGAAACAATTAGGCCGCATGATCGTTTAGTGCTTAGAAATCAAAAGTCATTATTACAAAACTAAAAGAATACAAATTATAAAATTAATTTACCAAACAATAAAAATTGCTCACTTGACATTCCGCAATTAAACACGACACGAAAAAAAAATACATTGCATTGGAGTGAAATACCCAAGCGCGGCGTTCAGAAAATGCAAGAATAAAACATCTCAAAAAAAAAAAAAAAAAATTCACCAAATGGGGTCTTACAAATGTGTATTCCTGTTCATTGTATACATTTTTTTTTGGTTGTCTCCTTCATGTCGTCCATTACATCGGATTATTGAGTACCGAAATTGGCGCTCAAATTCTAACAATCAGAGACGCTCAAAACCGGCCCCAATGTCCATCTCAGAAAGATCTTAACAAATATAAAATGTCAAAAAAATCTGAAAAATAATCTCCGAATCTGTGGTGACTGTCCTTTTTATCATCTTTTGGTGTCTGGTTCTCTTCACTTCTTTTCTCTCTCCCAGACCCCTTGCCAGGTTCAAAACTCGCCACCTTCAGCTTCTTTTCCCTTCCCTTATTGACTCCTCCTTCTATCTTAGGGACTCTTCGTCGTACCCGTAACTGTTTTCTTCCACCAGATGTTTTTCGTGTGGGAGGAGCTTGCATTCCTGTGCAGTCGTAAATTGGGGGTGCGTCAAAAACTTCCTGTCTCTGCTCTGCAGCTTGAAATAATTGCAGCTTTCTTTGCACCGCAGGCGATTCCAACTTTCGTTTTCTTCATCAAATTGGGGGAGGAAGAGACTTCGAAATTGTCGTAGGTTGTTCACTGAAATTATCTAAATACTTTCATTAGTCATGTACCCACCACAAACAACAATCATTTTTTATCAATCTTTTATAAGGCAGTAAGCTCAAAATGAGGGTTGGGTAACTCATAAAAATTTCCAGAGGACATACTTTATGTTCCTAAGTTTACAAATTTTTAACAGACAAAAAAATCATCGATGCAATAAAAATTTGAGGTTCCGATAAAAATCTTTTCAGCAATGTAAAACTTTTTAAGAACTATGATTTCTACATATTCGAAAAAAGTTTTCTGTCTTAGTTTATCAAAATAAGCTGCACTATTTTATTCAATATTTTTATATATTTTTACTAATAGATTTTTGTCCATCCCGGCAATGCAGTCAAAGCTTATGAAACGCTCAAATGTGATGTTCAGTCATCATTTTATATTTTTCACGCAGAAAAAAGATATTTTTTTAATTAAAGGCGAGAAAAAATGCTTTGCTATTTGACTAAGTTAAACTAGCTGTCGTGGCCGTCACGAAACTTTCTTCTATATCTATCTTATGAATTCCGGTTACAAAATAAAATACGTACTCGCCAGAATAATTGGAGACAGCAGCTCCAATTTCCCAATTATCGTAATAACCCGGCAAATGCAGAATCAATGAGCGAAATTGGAAATCATTGCAAAAGCCTTGTTTAGATTAATTGCAAACATTTTATTTTTAGTAAAAAGAAATTGGCAATAGTTAAAAATTTCAAATCATTGAAAGTTTTCAGCTGTTTTGATAATTAAATAGCGTGAAAGCGATTTTTTAATGAATTAATTTTTCGCATTGTTGACTAAGCGCAAAAATCACCCCACCCTCCCCCTGGGGCGATTGGCGCCAAAATTTAATCGATGCTTGCTTCCAGAATGAGTTAGTGTTATTCCAAATTTCATTCAAATCGCAGCAATATTTCCCGAGATACAGTAGGTGCAATGACAAAATAAGCACTTTTGATTGCTCCACCCCCCTTTGAGATATTGACACACAAATTGAATCAGCTTTTGTACTCAATAGGGTCTACCTATGAACCTATTTTCGTTTGATTCTGCCGGTTACTTTCTGAGATATAGCAGTCACCCCCACGCAGAACACGTGCGATTGCTCCACCCCCCTTCGAGATATTGACAAACAAATCAAATCAACACCTGTACTCAGTAGGGTCTACCTATGGACCAATTTTCGTTTGATTCCGCCGGTAACTTCCTGAGATATAGCAGTCACCCCCGCGCAGAACACGTGCGATTGCTCCACCCCCCTTCGAGATATTGACAAACAAATTGAATCAGCTCCTGTACTCAGTAGGGTCTACCTACAAACCAATTTTCGTTTGATTCCGCCGATTACTTCTTGAGATATAGCAATCACCCCCGCGCAGAACACGTGCGATTGCTCCACCCCCCTTCAAGATATTGACAAACAAATTAAATCAGCACCTGTACTCAGTAGGGTCTACCTATGGACCAATTTTCGTTTGATTCCGCCGGTTACTTCCTGAGATATAGCAATCACCCCCGCGCAGAGCACGTGCGATTGCTCCACCCCCCTTGGAGGAATTCGCTAAACAAAGTCAGGTGCACCAGTTCACATGGTGGTACATATGTGCAAAAATTTTTGTTCGATTTCATGCAGTAGTTTTTGCTCTAGCGCGGCCACAAAAACTGGTCACACACATACAGACTCACACACAGACAGACAGACACACAGACAGACACACAGACAGACATTTTCCAAAAATGGTCGAAATGGACTCAGCGCACCTCAAAACGTGCAAATCCGTCAAAATTCGACATTCGAAAATTTTCACGAAACCAATACTTTCTTCTATATATTAGATATAGAAGAAAGTAAAAAGGTAGCAAAGATTTGAAAATAACATACCATAATTAGTCATGGCATAAAAGTTCAACGGAAATATTGTTGTTCAGGACTTAACACAGGGAACTTTGTAATTGAAACGGATAATAAACAGTTTAGTGGAAGGAAGCTTACTAAAATGACGGATCTCCTTAACTATAAAACAAGAAATTTGAGAGTATAAATTGATGCTTAACAAATAAGCAAAAGCAAATTATTACTATTTATTACCCAAATATGATAAAAGTGAAAATTTGGCTATTTGGTAAAAAAAAAATCTGTTACGAAAGTGTTGCGAGATATTCGACAGAAAAGAAAGTGTTGCTTGAATGTCTGGTACTTAACTAAGTCGTACGTGATAAAAAAAAAATAGTTGGTTCTTCTCACAAGAAACTTTTCAAGTCCAAAAAGTAAGAAGAGACATTTAACGATGTATTTTGTCAGACTACCTGCAGGACATTTTATCAAACATTTCTTCTGTGAAATAAAAAAGAAAAATACATTTTTACCTTTCGATCACAGTGCCCTCAAGTTACACCTTTGATATCTATATTTTCCCGAACAACAAAGTTTTCAGTGAATAAAGAACCGTCCGCTTCTAAACTTTCGAATGAAATATCTGTACCTCAGAACCAGACTAACGTAAGTCCACTTTCGTCATTTTTCGGTAGAGGGGATAAACGATTGTCGAATACATCGATTTCCCCTCTACTGAAAAATGACGAGAGTGGACTTACGTTAGTCTGGTTCTGAGGTACAGATATATGACATTGTTTAAAAAATTTAAATGAAACGAAATTAAAATGTTAAAGGAAATTAGTAAGGAAATGTATCATAACGTTTACACGAACGTCAAAATACATCAGCTGACATATAGTTGTGGCAAAGCGAAATGAAAAACAAAAGTAAGCTTTAAAAACTGGGATGTGGAATACACAGGGACGTCATTTCAAGTTTTTCCAAGGGGGGGGGGGCAAAGGGTCCAACCACAATGCAATTTCATTGAAAAACATCAAAAACCACGCCCACGTATATGTAAATACATTGATTTCTCAAAGCCAGAGGCAATTGACCACCCCCCTGCTCCCCCCTTAAATGACGGGTCTGGCAATACACCACCAGTTCGTTTATTCCATACATGGACTGCAGTTTCGTGCTTAGTATGCACTCTTCAGCGTGGAATAAGACTTAAACGAGCTGGAGGAAAAAATCTCAATTCCTGTTCTATTCCAGAACCCTGTCCATGGATGGAATAAACGAGCTGCTGGTGTATTGCATGTTTCTGCCTTAGCCCTGGCTTAGGGGCGGTTACTTACTGATTTATAACTGGGATGTTGTTACTGAAACCACTTGGGTACCAGAGCCCAAATAGATACAGGGTGTCTACTCCTATCGCGGCCCAATAGTTAATTCCTAAACCGTTTGAGATAAACGTATAGTTCATTTTGGAAAAAATCTCTAAATTGCGAAAGGGATTTGGGCTACGAAATATTTTTCAAAAAAATCAAATTTTGAAAGAGTTACGAAATTTTAATTTTTATACAGCTCCCCAGTCATATCAATCATATTTAGTAATGCATTCTTGACACTGTAACGTTAAAAAAAATCACTCTTCTACGACAAAAATTGACCGAGTTATGATGCTTTGAAAAATCAAGATTTCGATGGGTTTCATGATGTCATCGATAGATTGCTTAAAGGACCGTATGCGAAATCCTTCAACATCTTGATTTTTCAAAACGTCATAACTCGGTCAATTTTTGTCGTAGAAGAGTGATTTTTTTTTTCAGTTTTAAACGTTATAGTGTCAATGTTTTGCTAAATACGATTAATACGACTGGGGAGCTGTATAAAAATTAAAATTTCGTAACGCTTTCAAAATTTGATTTTTTTGAAAAACATTTCGTAGCCCAAATTTCTTTCGTAATTTAGAGATTTTTTCCAAAATGAACGATATGCTTATCGCTAACGCTTTAGAAATTAGCTATTGGGCCACGATAGGAGTAGACACCATGTATATTTACCCGATTTAAGACGGAATAGGTACGATTTCCGTTTTTACGAGCACCATTAAAATGTAGTCAGTTTTTGCTCAACACACATGCCTTAAGACTCGTTTATAGGGCAGACAGCCATTCACAACTCATCTATTCACACAGTTAAAGGAAAAGGACTGGAGAATGAAAGTACCAAGTAGCACACTTCGTTTTTTAAAGGTTTTAAAATGGTTATTAACGTTGAGACAACGGATTAAAAACGTTTAAACCTTTTTTGTGCTACCTGGGTGCATTCATGCTCGAAACAAGATTCAAACCCGGGGCTTCTTCATACCTGTCAAACACCTCTGACCACTAGACAATTTGGCCGGCACTGAGATGTAATTATGAACATCTACAATCATTATTACTATTTGCCAAGGCGGATAGATTATACTCGACAGCAACTTAAGTTGACACTGATGTCGCTACACGCGCGGAAGAACAACGGAATTAAAAGAAAACTTCTTGGCTAATTAGAGGCGATCGCCAACTGTGTGTGAACTCTTATTGGCTGGCGCGTCGATTCAAATGGATGTACGTTTCTGCTGTACTCCGTTCGTAAAATCAAAAATATAAGAAAACTACGAATATTATGACAAGAAAATACTACATATGCGTAGATAAAACACACTAATTCGATTTCTAAAGGGAAAGACCTAATTTCACCCAAAACTCGGACACCGCGCAAGGAACTACTTCCTTTGCATGATCTCAGCTTATTTCTCTTTAGTCAAGAAAGGTTGCAGCCGAGTATAACCGACTACGACGTCAACTTTGGGTGAGTTTGTTTACATAGTTGGTTAAACTTTCTCCAGCGTCAATCCAACTACCTATCACTCAAACTTGACTCAGGTGGAGGAAGCAAAATATGAGCTGCCCTATTGAAAACTTCAGTAGTTAAAAAAAAACAACCAAAAATCGACGTTTTTAATTAATTTCTCCGTATATTGTCGTACACAAAATGAAGACTAGGCATATGACCTTTAAAGGGAAATTACAAATATTTCGGGTTTTAGATCACTTTCCAGCTCCATTTCAGGGAGATCAGGCTACATAGTCCCATTAATTTTACAAGAAAATATAATTAAAAAAATATTTCCTTAAAAAGAAAAAAAGAATGAAACAAAAAGGAGTGCAATAGATGCATATCTTCATCAAGTTTGCTTATAATGGCAAGCGTTGACGTTTTAAAAAAAGGAAATTTTTTAAATCAGTTTTATTTTTTAAAAAATGGTAGGTAAAGAAACTCGCTGTTACATTTGAAAGACGGCGCAGACACTCCTCAAGAAATCGAAAAACTCAGGTTCGATTTCTGCTTTAGTAGCTTTTCTTGGAGTACGGAATGAGAAAAACATTTAAACTGATTCAACCTCTCTTCATGACTATAGTTTCTCACATCTTAAACACACACTTCTCACACACAAAATAGTATTTCTAAAAGCACATTTAGGTTTTTAAGATAAGTACAGTAAAATCTGATAATAATATGATAGTAGAACCTTTTTTTTTCTAGATTTAACCAATTTTGTACTCAAACATTGTGCTTCACAATTACTTTTAAATAGTTCGTGAAATTAACAATGTCTAGTTATGCTGCTGGTATAAACAATGTGTTCGTTTCGTTAGAACTTTTAGCAAGAATAATAGTATGCCTACATTAAACTAAGAGATATTAGATTCGTCATAAAATAAAAGAAAATAAAACAAGATTTGAAGCTTTTTCTATATCATGAAATAAACACAAGCTATCAAAGAGTTCTAACACATCTACAATCTACATATTAATATTAAGTTTCTAAACTTATCTCATGTTCATTTTAGTAATAATGAGCATTCGAAATTGTCCTTACAGCAATTAAATCTTCAAACTAGAATCCCAATAATGGTTTCCGGTCGCATTTTCGAGGAAGCCGTTGTTGAGAAATACCGGTTTCGGAATTAGATGTTTCAGAATAAAATAATTAACGAAAAGCTCAATAATATTGGATTCTTCGCAATATATGAATTGTTTCTTTAATTTTTATCCATAACCTACATGTAAAATGCCAGATATTTAAAATAATTAATGCTATTTTATGTAAATTTTGCTCTACAAGCAATCTTTCACTATGCGTTCATGATATGCACTAGTGGTTGATATTGTAGACACTTTTTGAATATTTTTTGATTCCTCATTGAAGATGTAACGTTTCAAAAAACTTTATTTACCTAGCATATCATTTAAAAAAAATGAAAATTTGAACTCATTGCGATGAGCAAAATTTAACCCATTAATGCCTGAAATTTATTTTTCCAAATATATTTTGTATACTGGTTACAAACAGTGTTTAATGGACAAGAAACATAATAAAAAAATATCATGTAAAAAATAATTTTTATATTAAGGAAAGAAAAATCGTCCCTTAAAAGTTACGATAGACCCCAGAGGGTACATACTTTTTTTACTAAAATTTTTTTCTGCCTACTATATAATATCTAAAAAGACATTTTATACGAAGAAATAAAATCAGCAATTAACATAAACTGGGAAGCTGGGAATAACTTTGAAAACTTAGCTTTTTTTCTTCAGATTGTGAACGATGTCATTTTTGATAAAGATCCTATTAAAACTGCTACATAACACATTTTACAATGGTTATGCGCTGCTATCTATTAATAACGAATCGAAACAATACCAAGGTACTAATTGAACACTATTATTTGGTTGAAATGTTTATTTTGGGGAAATTCAGACCTTTTTTTGGACCGTCCCTAAAAAGTGATGCTAGGCATCAATGGGTTAAATGCTTGTAATACAAAAAGTTATACATACATCAATAAAAAAAAGCACAGTTAAAAAGAACAAACACACTTATTATACAAGACATTCTCTGTCCAATTACTGGTTTTGCTTTAGGAACTAATTACATTTCAATAATTGTCACACTGTTAAAAAAATCCTGCAAATTTTCAGTCAAAAGTACTGGTATCCATGCGGCTAGTACTTTTTACAATAAAATTCCAACTTACTATAAAACTACACAGTAAAAAAAAAAGCACACAGATCATTTGAGTTTAGTCGAAGTAATAATCAAACTGAAATTATTACTGCTTCCTTCCTATGTACTACACGTATTTGAATTTTGTTTTTATTTTCAATATCGTTTGAAGTTTGTTTTTAAATGAAGTGTATAACGTCGCTTTGGAAGAATAAAGCTGCAACTCAAAAAAGCCCATTTTTCAGGAGAGCAATTTTTAACTTTTCAGAAACTTCTATCGCGCTTGTGCTCAAAACTATTGCGACTATTTTTCTGAAACCAGCATTAAAAAAAAAACGCATTTTAATCTCTTTTCTAATGTAGCATGATTGACTTCAATGGCATTTTAACTAATGACGTAATTTTAAAAAGAGTGAAGGTAGTTTGAGTTGCATCAGTGTTCTCCAAAAATTGCTCCCTAGCGGATATGTTTGACACTTTTGAGTTGTAGCCTTGTTCATCATAAAGATCAATTTTTTCTGAACAAAATGATATAAAAATGTCATTTTTCGATTTGTTTGAGTTGCAGCGTTATTTTTCCGAAGCGACGATAACTGAACAAAACTTTGGCCTATCGCTGTATTTCATGGACTTAACTCTTCCACTTCCATTAGTTGAGATTTCCTTTTCAGCAACCGCTATAAAATATTGTATATCTTCAAATTTATGGTCCAGAAATCAAGTACCTCCACACAAATAGAAATTTTTTGATAAATTCAAAGCGGGTTTGCAATAATGAAAATAAAGTCATTTCCCCCAGGATCATTAATATCGCTTTCCCTTTATTATTAAAAAGAATTATTTAGCGTCAAGTGCCCATTTAATGGCAAAACATTGCAATCGGTTTCCTTGTCTGAGATCTAATGATAATTGATTGCGCTTTGCCACTAACCCCATTCATCACTGTAGGAATTAATCAAACAATTAAAAAGTTCAGGGAACTTGTTTTCTTGGACCGCGTCCTAATCCAAACAATATAATTCCGGGATTCTTTTTGGAGGTTACTTAATTGGGTGATTCATCTTCCAGCTTAGTCGGCCTTAGTCGGGAGTCTAAATAAAATTTTGATGTATACGCTTGGAATTCGTAGTACAGGGATGGCCGCTGCGATGAATCATGCTTACTTTAAGTAGGTTTGATTCTATAAAGCGGCAGATGCAATAAAGCGAAAATGTGTTTTTAATGTGTATTTCTACAGACAATTAACCAATTAATACCTAGCGTCCTTTTTTTAGGGTTTTCCAAAAAAGGTCTGAATTTCCCCAAAATGAACATTTCAACCAAATAATAGTGTTCAATTAGTACCTTGGTTTCTTTCAATTCGTTATTAACAGATTGCAGCACATAACCATTATAAAGTGTGTTCCGTAGCAGTTTTAATATGATCTTTATCAAAAACTACGTCGTTTACAATCTCAAGAAAAGAAGCTAAATTTTCAAAGTTATTCCCAGCTAACCAGTTTATGTTACTTGCTGATTTTATTTCTTCTTATAAAATGTTTTTTTAAATATTATATCGTAGACAGAAAAAAATTTTAGTAAAAAAAGTATGTACCCTCTGGGGTCTATCGTAACTTTTGAGGGACGATTTTTCTTTCCTTAGTAAAATAATTATTTTTTACATAATATTTTTTTATTATTATTCTTGTCCATTAAACACCGTTTGTAACCAGTATACAAAATATCATTGGAAAAAAAATGTCAGGCATTAATGGGTTAAAGATAATGTTATTTAATTTTTCGTCAAGCAAAATTAAGTGTCAATAAAATTATGGGTTTAAATCAATATATTCATTATTTGTTCATTAAAGGAATTTTATCGTAGAACAGTGAAAAAGCAATTTTAAAATTTCAATTATATCCTATGAGCTTCAAAAAGTATACTTCATGTTGAGTGCTAAAAATCCATAATAATTAATTTATTTTTAAACTCTTTTCAATGTAATCAAACTATTTATAGTTCTCAGAAAAGTCTACTACACTCCAAGTTTTCCCCATTTGCAAAAGAAAAAGAATTCCTATTTGACTAAAAGAAGGCAAAGAAGAAAAAAAATGAGGTGCGCTAATGTACCTCGTGTTTTTGAGAAACGGTTAGTCCATATACAATTGATCCATTTAACCGGCGTTTTTTGATTTAAGTATCGTTTTCAAATGTAAAATTAGTATTTCATCTGCTTTTAAGGCTTTTTTATCATTAAAAACAGTTAATTCAATCACCCGATGCCCATTGTAAATTTTTCATGACTTAAATTTAAAAAAAAAATATTTTAAAAAATAATAATTAATTCAAAACAGTAAAACAGATACACATTGCCAATGGATAAAAATAAAAAGTAATATAAAGTGCTGAGCCGTTAAAAAGATTTTCATGAACCGATAAAAAGTTGAACGTGTAATAAGTATGAGTGGTTAAAAGAATATAAACCAAACTATCATAGTATCATATTTAATAGTTAACTGTATTGTCATTCCCGCTGTTACTAATATTTCAATGTCTGACAAAAAGGTAAACGATTCAAAAGGTTGTCGACTTTCAGAAATCCTGTCTGAGAAGGGGATCAAAATTAAGATCCTGCCTAGACAGTATCATACAATCAAAAATATGCTCATCAGAAGCCTTTTTAATAAGCAATTTTATTGCGAAATACACACAGTAGAGTATTCATGGCAAAAACCATTCCAAAAGTCGAAAATGGATCATATGGGCAATCTTATTCTATACTACACTGCAATGTTTCTTAACAAAAACATCGTGACGTCAGCGTGACGTTAGCCTATGAAAACGAGCTAGATAAAACGTCACAGCCTACTTAGCGAATTAGAGGAGATCGCTAACTGCTTGTGAGCTCGTATTGGCTCCTCCCGTAGTGACGTTCAGTGTCAAGTTAAGTTCATGTCTATTTTTTTTTTATAGTAGGAGTTTTCGAACTGTTGATTCGTTGCTAATTGCATCAGCTACCAGTTTTTTTTTTTTTTTTGCTATCTTTGCGTCTATAAGAGGACTTCTGCCTCCAACTCGGTTTCTTCTTATTCCAGGCTGAGGGTGCCAATAAACACGAAAAAGTTTTTGGATGGAATTACTGAGTTGGCGGTGTAATGCAATTACAGTGAATTGTCACTTATACGACGGAGCAAGGGACCAACGGAAAAAGGCGCATAAGTGAGAGAGACGTATAAGTGAACAAGTCTATTTAAAGGCCTAAAACGCAACAAAGGTTCTAATGAGAGAATGCATAAGAATGCTCTATAGAAAAGGGACAGATTACTACGGTTTAGCAATTACTGTAACGTAACTACAATGATAAAGAGAAAACAAAAATTGTAGCATACCTAATTACAAACTGTTCCCTTTAAAACGGCGCGTAATAGATAATTGTCCCTCTCCTAACTCTAGTTCATGCGGAAAAAAATGCCTTCCGTGAGCAATGAAGGCGAAAGATTAAAGAGGAAAGTGCTGGAAAATGCTAATTTTTTAAAGAAAATAAATTAAATTTTTACATTTTAATGAAAATTCGGCGCATAAGTGAAATATTTATCTTTTGAGCGACGCATAAACGAATGATACTATCACTATTTTGCTATGGAATGTGCTGGGACCAGTAAAAAATGTCGTAAAAGTGGAAAAGGCGTATAATTAAGGCGGCGTATAAGTGAGAGTTCACTGTATTGTTTTTTTCCGGCAATTGTAATATTCACTGAAATTCAAAAGCGTTTACTTATAAACGCTTGCTTTTAAATGATATGAAAAAATATATATAAAAGGGATTAATGTACTTCTTTAATTTATCTACTGTAATAACTTTAAGTATTGAAATTCTCCAAATCAATTTAGCTTTAAACTGTAAATGATTAAAAAGTAATCATTTTAATTTCTTCACCCAAAGCAAAACAAATATGAACTTATTTGTTGCTTTAAGTTCATAAAAAGTATTTTTCAATAAGCGATTTATGGAGAACAGAACATATCTTTAGGGATTTAAATACAATTGGTGTAAACATTGTGGGCATAACTTTTTTACGGCAAATTGTGTCATTTTATAAATATCTACGGCTATGCATAATCACATTACTTTTGAAACTAGGTGATATGTGAGAACTGACAACGTAATTCGTTTTATTGCAAAAGTAGCTATTGAATAGCAATTGCAGTCTAGATTACACCTTAGCATAAAATAAAGTCATTTATTACTTCTATATCAATATGGAGAACGTTATGGTGCGATACAAGATACCCTTCAGCAAATAGAGAATGCAATCACTTTTTTAAACAGTAAAGGTATCAATAACAATGTGTTATAATTCCATAAATATATTTCTATTCGCGTTATTTAATTACTTTTAGTGAGTTTTATTGCTCCATTACTTAAATGACGGCTGTTAAGAGTTTTTCAAAAAGGGCTTTTATATGAAACAGTGAGAAGTAAAGAGGTATAAGTGCTAAAACTGAAAATTTGGAGGTAACAAGTGCAAAGAGTACGAAAACTTATCCTCTGTTTTAGGACATAATATGGTTACAGTAGCTCTGGTATGTGCTAAGATACAAGCATGATTTTTTTTAAAAAATTAAGCGAAAGCTTCCCAAACGTTTCATCTTTAATTACACTTCACTCAAAACTTTAAAAAGTCCACTTACATTTCTTTGTTTCGCTTTGCTTGCTCTCGCTACTTCATATATAACACAAGCCTACAAAAAAAATTTTTTTGGTGCCTAGGATTTTTGAGCAGATTTTAACTATACTTTTATTGCTAAATCTAAATATGCAAGCAGTTTTTCTGTATCAGCTCTAGATTTTTAGATAAATTCACTTATCTATCAATGCTTTTTTCTATGTAATACGCTTAAGTATGAGTGTTGTAAAATTTATACAGGGACAGATTCTTGTATATTTTCCTTATTGTCTGTCTTATTTTGAAACCAATTGAATTTAAAATAATATTTTTTTACGAAATAACTAATTATTATTTTAAAAATTAATTATTATTTTAATTTATCTATATGTATAAAAATAGATATATGTATATTTGTTTGCTTCTTATACAAATCCACAGTTTTCGTCGGATTTTCATCAAACTTGGCACAGAGGCTCCTTGGTGCACTAGAATTTACATAGGTAGGGTTTTGAAATTTTTAAAAACTCCAAAAAGCTCAAAATTCAAATTTTTCATCTCAAAATGTCCATTTTCTTTCAATTTTGAATAGATAGAGTAATAGAGATAAGACTTTAAGAATACAAATTGAAAACATTTAACACATTTTAATGTGAGTATTTTCCGACAAAGATTACGATTAACAATGAATTATCGATTCAAGGCTCACCTATTTCATTTTAGCGTGAAATAAGTTAAAAACAATTACTGTTACAATTATTTGCATTCAACACTATTTGAACCACTACGAGGAACTGCTATGTTATATTAATAAGCACCCGGGCAACGTCGGGTAATAATCCTAGTTTATTATAAAAAGAAGACTAACAATATGAGCTATATAACTGACTTGTTTCTTATGCCTCTGGGATAGCAGAGAAAAAACACAACACTGGGTTAGAAAATAGTGGCCTAGGAGAGAAAACATGATGTTGGGGAAAAGAATAGCATCAATGATCTTTTAGTTCCAAAAGTGAAAATCATCTTTCTACTACTGCATATCAAGCTGTGTCTAATCTGAAGCAGTTTGTAAAGGCTCTTGATAAGAATGTATCATGCTTTACATTATATAGGGGTAAAAATGCCTCAGCTGAATATGGAAAAAAATAAGGCAGGAATATTTGATGACCCACAAATAAGACAGCTGATTAAAGACCCTAGCTTCATAAATTCAATGATTGAGATTGAACAAGAAACCTGGAATTCATTTGTTTCAGTTGTCCAAAATGTTCTGGGTAAACAGAAAGCTAAAAACTATGTTGAATAAGTCAATTGGGGAGATGCAGAATAATTTCAGATAACTTGGGTGCAACATGAACATTAAGGTGCACTATTTACACAACCGCTTAAGCCGTTTTCCTGATAATTTAGGAGACATTAGTATGGTGAAAGATTTCACCAAGATATAAAATGCATGGAGGATCGCTATTGAGGAATATGAGATACTCACTTGATGGCAGATTACTGCTGGATTTTAAAACGCGGAATTGTTCTAAAATATATTCAAGAGTGTCACGCAAAAGAAAATTTCGAAATGTTCAGTGAGTAATTGGTTTAAATGATGATTTTTTCTGCTTTCTTTTGTATATAATAAATAATATCTGTGTAATATAATAAAAATTACTTGTTTAATTTGTTTCTTTAAACCATGGTTTTTTTTTTTTCAAATAGTGTTATGTACAACTCACTAAAATGTTAATATCTTAAAAATTCGAGCTGATAGGCAAAAACTAATAGCATATTTGAATTCAGAGCATCAAATTCATAAGAAATCATCTCCAAAAGATTCGGCACCAAAACCACTGTTGACCAGTGTAATCAGTATAACTACGTTATTCTTATTTTAGTTTTGCTGGTAGTATCAACATAACTAATTTTGGTCTGTCCCTATGTCCGGTTGACGGTCTACAGAACAGACAAAAGAAATTATCATGCTCAGATTTGTTACTTTTAATTTTGAAAATACACAGCTTGGACGAATATTTTCAAATTTAGTTTTGTAATTTTTTGGATTAAAATTTAATAGGGAGCGAACAGCTTGCTTGGGACGCTGAAGACAGATTTTAAAAATGCGGTATAGCTACGCGTATTGTGTGCCGTGAAATAAATACACTGCTCGACATTGAAAATGCAACACCAAGAAGGAGTGGTCAGAAATTCATGCAAATTTTACCGTAGACGCACGTCACTGAGTTATGCAAATGATATGAAATGCGCAGCTCTCCGACGCACGTGAAGTAATATATAAGAGAATGAAGTTGAAAAGTGGGCTATGTTCATGTTGGTTTTTCTGCCAGACTAATTATCGGAGAAATTTGGTTTTTGTCTCGAAGGATACGTGTGATAGGAGGAAATGCCACGCCGTCCTCAACGAAGACACTTCCAGCATACAGACGACTTTACAAGGGGTATGGTGATCGGACTGAGAAGGGGAGGTTGGTCCACACGTCAAATTGCAGCTGATACCCACATGGATGCAAGCACTGTGCATCGGCTGTGTCGGAGATGGTTGGAAAGAGGAAATGTAGCTACATTGAGGGGTGCAGGTGCAGCCAGAGTGACGTCAGACCGCTTGGATCGACGGATTCATCGACAAGCTGTGGCGGACCCGCAAGTCATTTGTACGTCGATTCTGCAGCACGTGCAAGGTACCCTGGATGTTCCTGTGTCGACCAGAACCATTTCCCGTTGACTGGTTGCACGTGGCCTGCAATCACGGCGCCCGCTAGGAAGACTGCCATTGACCTCACAGTACAGACTCCAACGTTTGGAATGGTGCCGAAACAGAGCGACGTGGATGGCAGAATGGCAAACCGTAGTGTTCTCAGGTGAATCCCGCTTCTGTTTGTCCAGCGATAGTCATTGCATACGTGTGTGGCGTCGACGTGGAGAAAGATCGAATCCGGCAGTAACTGTGGAACGCCCCACAGCGCGACAACGTGGCATAATGGTTTGGGGTGCTATTGCATACAATTCTGTATCACCTCTAGTTCGTATTCGGGGCACTATGACGGCCCAACGATATGTAGATAATGTACTGCGGCCGGTGGCAATCCCCTACCTTCAGGGTCTGCCAAATGCAATTTTTCAACAGGATAATGCCCGACCTTACAGTGCTCGAATCAGCCAACATGCTCTACGAGGTGTACAGATGCTTTCCTGGCCACCATGCTCTCCTGACTTGTCACCAATCGAACATGTGTGGGACGTGATTGGACGCCTTTTGCAGAACCTGCCACTGCCTCGTTCAGAGGACGAACTGTGGCAAATGGTTGAGAGGGAATGGAGTGCCATCCCTCAGGACACCATCCGCAGGCTTATTGACTCCTTGCCTAGACGTGTTTCTTCGTGCATCGCTGTCCGCGGTGGTCCTACTTCTTACTGAGCCGACGCCGTCCTCGCTCTAAATTTTGCTTATTTATTTTGAAATAAATATCACTTATTGTTCCATGCTGTCTCTGTCTTCTTACCAAATTTCATCAATTTCTGACCACTCCTTCTTGGTGTTGCATTTTCAATGTCGAGCAGTGTATGATTAAAAGTATCATATTAGAAAGAATCTAAAGAAATACGAAAGTATATGACGTAAAAAATAAACAAACCCTTTAACTAAAGTTTGCACAAGTTGAGGACTTATGCACGCCGTGTCAATAGTGAATTGCTAAATATATTAGTGAAAACATTTGACAAATTCATTGCACTTACATTTAGTCCATTATATTCAAAGCGACATACATATGTACTGGAGAAAAGGCGTTAAATTTCTAAACGTCATTAAAATTTCTTTACGAAATTTGAGCATTCTTTCCATCTATTTATCTTTGTCATAAATGCTACATTTTTTTCAGTTTAATTATAAATTAATTATTCTTCTGCAAAGTTTCAAGTCAAAAATATTTACAAAATATTGAAACTTGAACTTTCATTTAAATATTCAATTGTCTGCGTTTTACCCTATTTTAAGTTTGAACAATATATTTGCAGAAGAATCGGTAGGAAAGTCAATTAGCTGGATTCATTATTTTAATGAATCCTGCTGCTAATTACTAATTGATGCGTATATTTTGTTTTTCTTAATTCATCTTACTCACGAAAACAAGCATTCATTTGTCGTTTCTATATAAAGTATACACACACGTTTCCTGTTTCATTAACTACTATTTGGCGAGTCAGAGAAAAAAAATCCTTAACTTATTTTAAACCATTTTAAAGAAATAAGGGACTTAACGTATTTATATTAAATTAAATTTGTAAAAATTTGTGAATGGAACTTATTTCAGTTCAATTCAAGTAATTGTGAATGAAACTTTCTTGCAGCGTCGCAATGCAATCGAACTATTTCATTGATGAATAAAAATTCACTTAAAACTTACAACTAATACTCTATTTTTTATTACCGCTATAATAATGTGTATTTTGTAATGTAATTAATTAAATTTTATTAAATTTATTACTTTGTATGGAAACCTTCTTAAAGTTATATAAAAGGAATAGTCAACGTATTTAACCCTTCACTGCACGATTTTTTATATTTTCATGAAAAAAAATCATTTGTTACCTTTTAAATAACCCTGAGTTCAGGAAAAATGAAGAAAAAAATTAATCTTAAAAATGTGCACCAAAAATGATGTTTTAATTGTTTGTTCTATATATGGCACAAATCACATAGCATATGCTTCGTATACCGATAAGTGTAATAATCTACAATGTGTTTTGTGCCATAAGTGGTATAAACAAATTTTTCACTAAGTGTATTTAAACATTTTTAGAACAAGGGAAATAATGACTAAGCACACTTCTAACGGAAATGCAGACCCTTTTTTTTTTCAAAGCAAGAACTGTAATACCTAGACTAGTGCAGCTAACAAGTGCATAAAAATCACACTAAACTGTTATAGCAATGTTCCAGAAGGGGCACAAAGCTCAGTTTAACTGCATTTAACAATCATAAGAATATATGAGGGTTTATTTGGTTTGTGCCAGATCTGGCACACCGTGCAGTGAAGAGTTAAATTGAAAAAAATATAAAGAAAAGGAAAAACCGCAGCTCATTTTTTCTCATTCACCACACCCTCTTTAAATAGTGCACTGGTTACGCTAGAATAAAACTTAGAGAATAATTTAATGTTTAAAGCATTTTTACTGCTGATGGAGTAGCTATAATTCAACCGCGACGAGATGGCCGGTGTCAATCAAATGAGAAAACTAGTCCATTCCTTAAAATAGGTAGAATTTCTACCCATTCAAATTCCTCCATCAACTGTGAATCCCATTCCTCAATTTTCATCTGCGTATGACCCATTCCTAAAAATGGACAATCCTGAAAAAAGGAGGATTCATAGAACATCTCTGTGAAGTTGAATTATACACCAGGTGTGTTTTTTTTTTTAAATACAGAAGCCATCAGCTACGACATACATGAGGTCTGTGTGCTATGCGCCTTGCCTCCTGGCAAGCACGGGACAGATTTACGGCAGAAAGGTTAAAATAACATACAGCTGTCAAAAAAAGCAATGTTTTTGTACTCTTAATGTTGTCATGGTAGATGTACTTAAAATGTTTTTAACGTGAAAAACTCACAACAGTGTAACCTCGATGTAGTAACCACCGAATGTGTGGCTCAAGTCAAAAAAGGCCAAAAAAAAAAAACTATTTTATTAAAATATAACATTAAAGTAAAACGTATAAGATTACACTAAAATATTGAATACAACAGAAGACCAAATTGAGATTACTGTTTATAGTCCAATTAACATTTTTTTTTCTTTGCCCACATATAGAAATATCATAAAGTCTTTGATCGTACTTTTCCCCGTTTTGAAGTAAAAACATTACGCAAATTAAAACCAGTTGCTTTTTCGTCTTATATCTTACTTCAGATCTTTTTCACGGGATGCATTGCATATATTTTTAAAGTAACAATTCAGTAACATAAAAAAATCTCTAAAAACAGCCTTGCAAAAAGTGATTTAATGTATTATGTCTTTTTGTTTTTTGTTTTTCATAAAAAATCAGTGTAAAATTATAAATGACTAATGGTTCCAGTTTTTTCCTCTTGGAATAAAATATTTTTCAAGCAAATAAATACGTTAAGACCGTACTGGTTTTATTCCTATTAAGTATTTATTTTAAAAGCTATTTCACGAGCAAGAATATTTAAATATAATTACATTTAGATAATTTTATCCAAATTAATACCCTATCCTGTACTTGCTATAATACACTAACATTCGGGAATGGATGATGTTTTAATTCCTAAATGAAGATTTTTGAGAACTCTTGTAATCCTTCGGGGTATAGTTAAAAGAAGCAATAGAGAAGTTACAGTTTTATACAAGTATCTCTTTGAGAGAAAATTTATTACTTTTTCCTTGTATACTAGGGTGGGCCGAAAAAACACTTTTTTTTATTTTGAATTTGTAATAGCGCGGAAAAGTTGCGAATTATGAAGACAAAAAGAAGGGAAAAAAATTATCGAAATCGGTTGATATCTTCCGATCGCGCATAAGGCCTAAAGTTTGACAAAAATTGAAAAAACTTCATTTTCGCGATTTTTTTTTAAATTTTTGAATTGGATGTTTTCGAAATGTAATAGTGCGAAAAAATAGCTAATTGTAAAGACAAAACGAAGGAAAAAAAAATTATCGAAATCCATTGATATCTTCCGATCGCGCAGAGGGCCTAAAATTTGACAAAATATGAAAAAAACTTCATTTTTGCGATTTTTTTTGAAAAAATTTTGAATGAAATGTTTTCATAATTTTTTCGCGCGGAAAAATTTATAATTATGAAGACAAAAAGAGGGATAAAAAGGAGGAAAAAAATTATCGAAATCTATTAATATCTTCCGGTCGTGCTTAGGGCCTAAACTTTAACAAAATATGAAAAAACATCATTTTTGCGATTTTTGTTTAATTTTTTGAACTAGATGTTTTCGTAATGCAATAGTTTGTAACGTTTACTAATATAGCCTTAAAACATTGTGCTTTGATTTTGTTTTGGTCAGTTAATATCTTCCTGTTGCGCATTAACCCCAAAATTACTCAAAATAATAATTAAAAAAGTTATATTTTTACGCGTTTCGGTTTTTGACGAATAATTTTTTGTGAAACAACCGTAGTATTTTTTGAGACAGACTGACAGTAATATGGAAAAAAAAACTACCACAGGTTCAGTCGATGTTATCCAGTTGCGAAAAGCCTCAGAAACTCTCATGCGCAGACGTCGGGCAGCAATCCAGGCAACGTCGCTCGCCTGGCTACGGCTCTCTTCCACTCCGTCGCCGCCTTCCTAGGACCATTTCAGATGTCTGCCTATACTGTTTTTTCACTCTGCGCTTCTATGTAGTAATCGCAGTGTACTATTATTTAGTTCAATCTAGCTGTTTTCATTTTGAAATTCTTGTAGTCTTCTGTAATGATGTAGTTTCCTGCTGCGTGTGGACTCTGTGATTTAACAAAAAGTTATGTAATAACAAGACAAATACTCTAATAACAAGACAAATATTTGGCTGCCCCTCTTTTGGCACTCCAAAGAACTGCCATCAACCTAACTGCCTACTGGCGAAGACACCATTATTAATTTCTAGTGCCAAATTTAACCTTCCTTGAGTACGGCACCTAATGATGTCCTTGCCAGTGGACGGCTTGTTTGATGGCAGTTCTTTTGGAGTACCGAAAGTGGGGCAGCCAAATATTTGTCTTGTTATTAGAGTATTAGTCTTGTTATTTGGCCCGGCAATTTTTCGTTAAATCACCGAGTTCACACAGAGCAGAAAACTACATCATTACAGAAGACTACAAAAATTTCAAAATGAAAACAGCTAGATTAAACTAAATAATAGTACACTGCGATTACTACATAGAAACGCAGACTGAAAAAACAATATAGGCAGACAGCTGACGTGGTCCTAGGAAGGCGGCGATGGAGTGGAAGAGAGCCGTAGCCAGGCGAGTGACGTTGCCTGGATTGCTGCTCGACGTCAACGCATGAGAGTTTCAAAGGCTTTTCGCAACTGAATAATATTGACTGAACCTGTGGTAGTTTGTTTTTCTATATTATTGTCAGTCTGTCTTAAAAAATAATACGGTTGTTTCACAAAAAAATATTCATCAAAAACCAAAAACGCGTAAAAATGTAACTTTTTTAAAATTATTATTTTGGGTAATTTTGGGGTTAATGCACGACCGGAAGATATTCACTGACCAAAACAAAATCAAAGCACAATATTTTAAGGCTATATTAGTAAACGTTACAAACTATTGCATTACGAAAACATCTAATTCAAAAAATTAAACGAAAAATCGCAAAATTGATGTTTTTTCATATTTTGTCAAAGTTTAGGCCCTAGGCACGACCGGAAGATATTAATAGATTTCAATAATTTTTTTCCTCCTTTTTATCCCTCTTTTTTTCTTCATAATTATAAATTTTTTCGCGCGAAAAAATTATGAAAACATTTCATTCAAAATTTTTTCAAAAAAAATCGCAAAAATGAAGTTTTTTTCATATTTTGTCAAATTTTAGGCCCTATGCGCGATCGGAAGATATCAATGGATTTCGATAATTTTTTTTTTCTTCGTTTTGTCTTTACAATTAGCTACTTTTCCGCACTATTACATTTCGAAAACATCCAATTCAAAAATTTGAAAAAAAAATCGCGAAAATGAAGTTTTTTCAATTTTTGTCAAACTTTAGGCCTTATGCGCGATCGGAAGATATTAACCGATTTCGATAATTTTTTTTTCCTTCTTTTTGTCTTCATAATTCGCAACTTTTCCGCGCTATTACAAATTCGAAATAAAAAAAAGTGTTTTTTCGGCCCACCCTATTGTATACCTCTGACTCTCCTTTTTGTGTGTGTATAAGGGGAGTGTTTAATTTATTGATGAGTCAAGAAAATACCGTCTGTTTTTATAAAAAGCAGTGAAGTATTAATGCAACATGTAAAAGAAGTTTAAACTAAAAATTACTAAAAGCGAATTTTAATATACGTAAGTAATAAACAACTTCAAGTGGTTAACTACAATCTGTTAAAAAATAAACTGAATTACTAAAACCTTGTTACAAACAAAAGGATTTGAAAAAAACGTTCATTTGATGAAGCAATGCTCTTACAATTAGCATTAACATTTGTTACCGGCCGGAATACATCAATTTCCGGAAGTTGTCTTTGCTGAGAAACTGAATTTTTAGGAATGGGTAAATAAAAATCTAAATAATCTTCTTTTTTTTTTAACTTAAGATTTTGTTTTAGTAACTTATAATGTAAGACTGATTTGAACCACGATATTGGCCAGTGTTTTTCCCCATTTTATAAAAAAATACACTAGTAAATCATACCTTTAATAAATAAACGAATTTCTTCATGCTGCAAAGTTCAGATATATGCAATAACGCCAATGAAGAACAAATTTAGAAAACACCAATTGTCTGCATTCATAAACTGAATGCATTTATTATGTAAACAAATGGTTCTTTATATCTTCGAAATACGTGTAGCATTCTTTATTTTTTCTTTATTTTACAAATATTTTTTTAACGCTGTTGTTTTTTTTTTTTTTATTTGCTTTCTCGTAAGCCTAAGCATTGTCCATAATTATTTAATTTCACCTCTTCTGAAATAAATTTTTGGACAGTTGATCATCTCTTTTAAAATGGAAACAGTAACTTTTCACCAAGTATTGCTCACTCTAAAAGATAAGCTAAAAATGAAGCTTTTTTTTTTTTTTTTTCAATTTTTGGATTACAGTTGCGAGCTTTGCACTTTCAGTTCTATAAACAAATATTGTATTTTTAGTTTATTCACTTGAAATGAGCAATATATTTTAGTAGAACAAAGGATTAAGTGAAATATAGCCTTTTGCAAAGAATTATTGTTAGGCCGAGTTCCGATATCTCATATTGATACACAATACCTCTTTACTAACTATTTTAGTCTTCCAGTTAGAGTAAAATCTATACAACTCTTAACATTATGTGATAATTTATTCCAGCTCGTACCGCGCAAAGGAAAAAAAAATCAGGAAAAGCATTGCCTGTGGGAATTTTGAAATATATTCTGGAAGCGATTTTTTTATATAATGACAAAGAACATGTTATTATGTAATGACTAAATGTATAGTAACCCGTAACTTTTATTGTGAAAGATTTTACGAGGTTGATAAATTACATTGTGGTAATGCAAATTGGTAATATAAACGCTTTGGGGTTTCGATTAATTGCATTCAAACTTTTTCGTGTTGTTCAGTGTTCATCTTCTGATTTAATAAGTGACATAATTGACGAAAAATTAAACTATGGATAGTTACGCATTAGCATTTAAATGAGGATAGTAGACGTAGAGCATACAATATTGTTTCTTGGGAAATTGTTTAATGCATTTGAATGACTAAGCTCATTTGAGGTGCTTTCAAGTTATAAAGCCATTTATGCCCAAGTTTTTTTTTTTTTTTTTCATATTTTTTTCAATTTTTATCTTCTTGAAACTCTTACTTGGAATGGTTTACATATATTTTAGGCTTAAAATAGTTCACCGTTGCCACCGTTGTTTTAATAAGTTATTTAACGTCCTGTTTATTGGGGACTGGGCAGATATGTGAGCAAAATGCGACATTACTTGACTTTACTTTTGCAAAGTAACATTACAGAAGGCATCTCTGATAAATTTAAGCAAATCATTTTAAAATAGTTTAATTTTAGGAAAAATAAGTTCGAAAAAAAACTTACTTTCTGTGGTTACCCATGCTGTATCGTTACTTGACTGATTTGCCTGAAAGTAGTTGTCAATAAATAAATGTCCAAATAGTGACTCTAACTGGTTTTCTCAAGAAGGACAATTTACCTTTTGAAAAACAGCTTCAGTAAAAGGATATACCTATTACAGGTTTTCGTATGCAGTAACTAACAAGCTTCCCGTTTTTAGGCTACTGCTCATAAATGGGTAAAGAAAATTAGTAATATTTTACCATATAATGATGCAAAATTCAGTGTAGTTGTGTCACTGAAGACCAATATGATGACCAAAAATAATCATAAGGTGGAAAAAAGTAATTTGAGTTTTAACATCTTGAATTCAAATTATGTTTTTCGCAATCACGGATTGCGATTGATTTATGTGTGATTGATTGCGCGTGAACGTCGTGTGAGTGAAAAGCTCTGTGAACATATTTTAAGTATTCTCAAAATTTTAAGTATTTTCTAGTTAACTTTTTTTAAATTATTTTTTAGCTAACACTAAGTGAAATATTTGGTATCTAACTCTTCATTAAGGGTCATTCCATAGTGACTAACGCAACATTCAGAGCTGATTTTGTGACGTAACTCGGGAGGACGCGCGGGGTCATTTTATGACCCAAAAGCAATTTTCTAACTCCAATTCCAAGAAAACTATGCATCAGTTCATTCCTTTCGTCTCAGTATCTGAGTTTCTACCCCCCATTCACCTTTTGTCACTAATTCGGGGGTATTTCTGGCATTTTCATTCAGCCAAAACACGTTTGGTCAGTTACTGGGATCATTCTATGACCCGGCGCCTCCTTCCGTTTGCTTGGCAGATCAACGATTTTGTCTGCCTGATACGGTCAGTTCGTCACTTTTTTTATGATTAAAAGAATTTTGTACTTTAAAACAACCATATAGAACGTGTTCTTTATGCTGATTAGTAAATACATTTCTTAATTCCTTTTTGGAGGGAAAAATGATACGAAATAATACTTATTTAGAAATTGAGCAAATAAAATGAAAGGGACACTTATTCAATTAAATTATCATCTCCGTTTCATTAAACCAGTGTAAAAAGTATTTAAATTATGTGCTACAAGGCAAAACCTTATAGCATTTCCTTAACGCTAAACAGCCGCAACTGTTGAGTACGTGAAGGCGAGCGGTTACTCCATTCGCACACAGCTCACTTTTTCTCCCAATCTTGAGAGGGTTAACTGTACCCTCACCGGAGAATTCTTCTTCTTCTCTGGTTTGGCAGTACTACTGAGTTTCTGTAGCCAATCAGGGACTGAGAGAAGGTTTTAGTTTAGGATTTTGGAAGATTTATGGGGGGCTTGCTTTTTAAGCAGGGCAGGCTGACGGTTTGCAGGATGAACTAGAGTTTTTTCACGATACGTTTGCAGAGTAATTCCTTTTTTTAATTTTACTGGATGAAGTAAATTTTTACTAAAGTTCTCTCAGAGGAGTTTCTCACTCTGTTACAGGATATGATTTCTTTATCTAATATGCTATTTTAAATACGATTTCATGATACTCAAGAATAATGCCTCAATTGTAATGAGGAGTCTGTAAAATGTCTTGTCCGCTCTAATCTGCAAAATTTATCCTTAAGATGGTGAGGACTGTGAAAAAGATGTGAACTTTAATAACGGATTTCACTTCTTATGAAGAAATCGCACTACGGCCTGCAGAATGACTCGTCTTTTCTATCTGCAAATGAGCTTTAATAGCGGATTTCACCTCTTATGAAGAAATTGCACTACGACCTGCAGAATTACTCGTCTTTTCTATTTGTAAATGAACTTTACCGTTGAAGAATGATTAGAATCCACCAATTCATACGAAATCATCAGGATCATGGAGAGACTCAATAACGACAGAAGCACGTAAGTGCACAAATCTATGGGTACCCATTTTTATCTATTTCATGGCCATATCTTCTATTTAAATTTTAGTTGCAACTTTTATTGTTAATTTGAATATTTATATAGTAAACCTTTGTTTGTTAAATAAATAAGTGATTTAAATTTAAAAAGCTTGATTATTTGTCTATTGCATGCTATATATTGATTCAGGAATTTAGATACTGTATGATGCACACATTCACATATTTGGAATACTTATGTTTGAAATTAATAGTGAGATTCTGGTGAAACTTTAATTCTTTAACAGGTAAATGCAATGTACTAACCACTTACCTTTAGAAAATCTCATAACCATAATTTGGTGCCTTTTCACCGCATCTCGTAACATTATGATAACTACAATCAAAGTAATATTTTGTTTATCTTCATACATGTAGTATAAAAATACAGGAGACAAAATGAAATCAAGCAAACAAATTATTTTCGATTAAAGGTTGAAACATTTTAAATATAAATCTAACAAATTTCTTTAAAAACATCAATTCTGGCATGATAGTTGTTATAAATATCGTAATTTATATAACATGTAAAAACCGGCAAAATTTATATGAGCTTTGTGTAAAACATGTACGTTCCATACCAATAAACAGAATTGCGGAAGAAAGTTAGTTTGTGTAGCAGATTTTTGTCTAAATGATAGGTTTCAATGTCTGTAATTGTACTGCAATATGGTTTTAAGTAAGAAATATTAAAATATAAAAGTTTTTAACTGCGTAGGAAGGGATTTTGGGTTCATTCAAAGGTTTGGGGTCATTTTATGACCCCGCGCGTCCCAACGTTTGCCTCGGAGACGCGCGTTCTCCCGGGTTAAAGGATAAAAAAAAATTAGTTATGCTGGTGGATTTACAATGTACATAGCATCTATGTATCATTTTTGCTAAGAATTTAAAACAAAGTTACTGAACGTAGATATTTTTTCAAACAAAATAGCAGCATGACAAACGTAACATTTTTGCAACCTTGAAAATTAATGCTCATGTTGTGAGGCAAAAATTTCTCGAAGTTAGTCAAGTGTTAAAAATTGAATGATATATTTGAAAAATGTGTAAAGTTGGCTTTTAAAAACATAAAACACATTAATAAATCTTAATTTTTTTTAAATCTTTAGTGTCACTTTTACTTAAGATGGGGTGTGACTAACGTAACCATCGAATAACAAGCAGTAAACACACTACAAACTATTTATTATTGCTAATCTCAGAGATAAAAACAATACTTTTTCAATTTTTTAAAAACTTATGTTGTATGATTTTTATTTATTTTATTTTTTGATACTTTTATCGCTTCGGTATTTTTTTTTTCCTTTGACTGAGGTTGACATTTCTATGGAGTGACCCTTAAGTCAATTTTTTATCCCTAGATGATGAACTAACCATCATGTAAAAAATAAAGCGTTTACTCTTAAATGCGATTTTTTTTTCACTTTCTTTTAAAGAGCATGATTTATTTCTTTATAAGATACTAGCGGTACCCGCACGGCTTTGCCCGTGGTATAAAATTAAAAGTTCACTTGTAAAATAATTGATATAGCAGAAAAAAATGCTCTATTTTAGTTGTAATTCAACTATAATTCCTTCAAAGTATGATATAAAAATCTGGTATGGACCCCACGCTACTTAATTTTACGTGTAAATTTCTTAGTAGATGCCTTAAGTGCTAAAATAGTGCTTGGAGTGAGCAAGATAACAGTTCAAACATTTATATCCCTAGTTTGCCACGAAACAATGCAAAAAAAAAAAAAAAAAAAAAAAAACGTTTTACAATGATTAATCTCCTAAATATCGCCGATTTTAACATCATTCAGTGGATTTTTCGCAAAATATCGCCGATAGCGCCAAATTGAGTCCAAATAAAAAAAGAAAACAATTTTTTCGCTAACTTGGCGATATGTCGCCAAGTTGGCGACAAATACTTGACGACCAAAAGCTTGGCGATATAGTGCCAAGTGGTCGCGCCAATTCATATCACTTTTGTCTGCATTGAAATGAACACTGATTTACTCCACAAAAGGGGTAAAACACCCCCTTGGAACATTCGAACGCAACCCCAAGGGAAGATGCACAAAAATAAGCCAAAAGAGAAAATAAGAACAATTTTGTTGCTCACAGAAACCAGCAGAAATCTTATCAAAGTTTTAAAGAAGAAGAAAGTTTTATTTCCTAGCTTTAAAAACAAAATGAACGATGCAATAACGCAATTGATACGATATTTGGTTAATCTGTGCTTTAGATACCCTTTTCTCGCTAAATGGGCAATAGGCGCGCCAAGCGTGGTAACCCTGGCTATTTTGCGTAGTTTCTCTCGGAGCTTTCACTTCCGCGAGACACGCAAAAACGCGCCAAGTAAGGTCCCAAAGCATTTTCACCCGGAAAAAGACAGGGTTGCCATAGATTTGAAAAAAAAAATACTACGCCTCCTCTAAAAAATATATTACAAAATACTACTGTTTCCAAACGTTGCCAAAAATCAATGTTGCTGAAATGCGAAATCTATGAAAATGAAAAAAAAAAGTCCGCCAAATCTTTTAATTAAGTCATTAGTATATTGGAAACAGGGTTGCCGGAAAAATACTACGCTCCTTATTTGGGCCAAAAAAATATTACCGTAGTATCAAAAATACTACGTCTGGCGACGATGGAAAAAGAACGAAACAAAAATAGGTATGAACACGTAACCATGGTAACAATATGAAAAGTTGATTTCCGTTGATAAAATAATTCATTTTAACTCTCTTTTCAAACAAATTTTATTCTCGAGCTGAACCATATTAGAATCGTTTGGCTTTCTTTACTGAAGGTAAGCCTTGAATTCCGGGATTTTAAAAACAATTGTTACAGTTCTCCTGATGATCGTAGAAACTTCGAAAAAACTACATTTTGTGCAGAAAATTTCAAGCTTTCGAATGACATAAGACTTGAAAATGTGTATGAAATATTTCTTCCCTATTTTATCGAATTTCCGCTAAGAATTCGAATAGAAAAGAACGAAATGGAATTTTCAAAAAATCGCTTCGAGGTGCAAAACTACATGCTACAAACTAATGTTGTACCAAGTGGCATGAAAATCGACCGAACGGTTTTGGCGCTACGCAGACCAGACGCTATAACAGACAGAAAGAAAGAAAGACAGACCCACCTTCAGCTTTATTATTAGTAGAGATATTTTCTAAGCTTTGCTCTTGTACACTAGTATTAAGAATATAAACTTTTGTCGTCAAAACTGTTGATAAATAGAACGTCAAGTTAAGTTACAATTATATGCATGATTTAAATGAAATTGAAAAAATTATAGCACACGCAACGAAAAAAGAAGTTTTCATTAACATTTTAATTCATTTTTTAAATATTTTCTAAATTATTTTCAGGCATCTTTTGTCAGTTCATATTTACTACAGATCTGTTTCTTTGTACGCGTTACTTTGTTAAGAATGGTTTTATTTGAAAATATGTAAATACAACACGAGCATTCAAACGAATTTAACTATTATAAAAATTGAAATAAAATAAAGGCATCAAATCTAAGTAAATATCCACGTAAATAAAACGAAGAATAAGTATAGGTGTGTACCTTATACAAATTCACGATTTTACGTCGGATCTGGATGAAATTTGTCAGGGAGACACTTGGACACCTGGGAAGGATCATAGGGTGGTTTTTGAGCGGAAAAATAGTCCAAAAAATCCTTCCAAAGGTTTTCAAAACGACTAATCAGTGTCTCCACTCTGAAAAAAGATATGGGCATTTTGAAATTTGGAAACATCCATTTTAAATTGGATTTGTAAAAATCGTCTGCACGAGCGTGAAAAAAATTAAATAGGGTGAAATGAAATATTAATGAGAATATGGTGTTGCCATTTTTTCTTGAACATGAACAGATAAAATTCTTGCTTTTGCTTTAGGCTTTTTCTGTAACGGACGGATTAAAAAAAAATGTTTGGCGATTGATTAATTTTTCGTACTGCGTTCTAGCAAACTATTGGCTTTAATTTAATCGGGACTTTTAGACGCATGCATCACATGACATGAGATTTTTCCTCAAAATAGATCCCGTGCAGAGCTGGGCCAAATAGCTAGTGAGAAATAAAATGCACCCAGTGTGTATCAACTATCAACTAATTTTGTTGGTTAAAAGCTAACCGGAGAACAGTATCTAGTGAAAAGTTTCTTGTAACAGTCTTAAATAATATAGTCTATAATAGTCTTGTATAGTCTTTTGTAATAATCTATTCGAAATGATTTATTGCAAGTTCATGCAAATGCAAAACTATGCACATAAGCGATCTCAAAGTTAGAAAAAGAAAAAAAAAATCTCATATATCTGCAAAGTTTTTTCTAAGCACTGTCCATAATTCATTCACACTATAAAACAAACAATTTGTAGCGAAAACAATAGGCACCGAAAAATATGGCTGTTGTAACAGCGTTTCTGGACTAGTCCCAATTTCTCGCAATAACCCACAAAAGTGCATTCGGGAATAGCAATATCTCAGTTTTTCCGTTAGAAAAAGTCCTATAAATCTTCTCGTAGTTATGATAAAATAGGTAATTTTCTCTCGCACCATCTAAGAGGAAAAATTTGCCTGTTTCATGAAGCATTTTTGTTAGAAATAGGTTTGCTATGATACAATAAACTAATTTTTAATTTAAATCTTATAGGATCTTTGTTATTTTAATTTCTATCGCTTTTTTTTCCTCTCTTTCTTTTGTTGAAAGACATTCAAGCGAAAAAGAAAAAAATATTTATCTACTGGAGGGAGAAATTTCTCGTCAAAAACGTGATGATGAAGCCATATTTGTAGTTGTCAACAACAGCTTCAATTACTGTGCATCCGTGACATGCGGCTTTTTTGTATTGATTTAAATTAGCGTAAAGAATTACATGCTAAATTATTGAATAAATTCAAGATATTGAAATAAATTCAAGGTATTGTTGCTTTTTTTTTTCTCCCTCGCTCCCTCTGCCAACAAGTTTCAGGTACGTTTTTCTTCATTCCGAACAACTTTGTCCACTTTTAACTGATATTATCTATGAAACTTAATCTACCTTATGTTATTAAGATAAAGTAGGGGGACCTTTTCCAAACTCGTTTTCTTTCAAAAACGTCACTTCTGTTTAACCCATTAATGTCTAGCGTCCTTTTTTAGGACGGTCCAACAAAGGGTCTGAATTTTCCCAAAATAAACATTTCAACCAAATAATAGTGTTTAATGAGTACCTTGGTATTCTTTCAATTCGTTAATAACAGATTGCAGCACATAACCATTGTAAAGTGTGTTCTGTAGCAGTTTTAATATGATCTTTATCAAAAATGACATCGTTCACAATCTCAAGAAAAAAAGCTAAGTTTTCAAAGTTATTCCCAGCTTCCTAGTTTATGTTAATTGCTAATTTTATTTTTTCTTATAAAATGTGTTTTTAAATATTATATCGTAAGCAGAAAAAATTTTAGTAAAAAAAGTATGTACCCTCTGGGGTCTTTCGTAACATTTAAGGGACGATTTTTCTTTCCTTAATAAAACAATTGCTTTTTACATGGTTTTTTTTTTTTTTTTTGCCTGTCCATTAAACACCTTTTGTAACCAATATACAAAATATTTTTGTAAAAAGAAATGTCAAGCATTAATGGGTTAAAATAATGTGTTCAGTAATAAAACCTGCTTCATTTAGTTTCTCGAAAATTTCATAGTCAAGATTTATATAAAAACTTACACTGCAAAAATTAAACTGGTTTTTAACTGGCAGCAGAGGTTAAAGTTTAAAATTGTAAATTGCACTGTAATAAATTGTAAAATTGCTAATTTTCAACAATTTATTTTTGCAGTGTGTAAAAAGTATTGTTTAAGCTAGAAAAACGTGGAAAAAATGTACAATATATTAAAAAAAAAAACGCATTCGAATTCCTTCACTTTAACAAAAGATATTTCGTCAAAATGCTAAAAATGTGTGTATTTGTTTATTTATGAGCGTTACCATCCAACTCACCGGGAAAAAAAAGTTGGTCGCACGGCCGACTCGGATTTTTTTTAATTTGGTACACAGATTGATGGTATAGAGGTATGAAAAAGCCCAAAAGAAAAGTTACCTTCTCCACTTATTTCCCGAGATACGGGTTCTCGAAGTTTGTCCGGACCTTCAAAATACCAAAAAATTGATGTTTTTTAATAATTTTTTCTTAAAATTTCTACTCATGCAATATGAAAGTGTTTGATATCTATGGAAACTAGCTACTCTTGGCATTGAGAAAAAAATATGGCAATGTTAATAACGGAAAATGTTAAGGTACAGCACTCTTAGAAGTTGCCATCACAAAAATTTAATTTCCCCGATTTTGCTAAAATTGAGGAATTTATTCCAAAAAAAGGAAGACATAACCAAAGGTTTACTTTCTTGTAGTGTACAGATGTTTACTATAAATGGTTACACAATGCATAACTTTGATTTCTCACTCCTTCTTGGAAATATTTTAGCTTAAAGATAAGCCATAAGGCAAAAAATGCGTTTTTGGCCATCTTGGCAGCCATTTTTCTCATAAAGAAGGAGCAGTAGAAACTTTATTTTTTTTTAACAAGCCACTGATATGTTAGCTATTCACAGGAAAAGAGTTTACTTTTGGTTATTTCTTCCATTAAGAGATATCCTGCTGACAGTATATTCATGTTTTTCGCGACGACCATATGCTTTTGTTCCCCCTCTCATGGACTTAAAATTAATTAAACCAAAAAATAATTATACATTAATTAATAGCTGTATTATCTACCCAATATGTCATGAAATGTAATTTATTAAATCATTGAACAATAAATTAGATAATTGATGAAAACACGAAATAGTATTTCTCTGATGCCTGAGCATTATGCATTCATAATTATAAAGCACTAAATACTTTCTTGAGAAATTAATTAACATAAAGGAGCTCTAAATATTTATATTTTAAGCAATACCCAATCTTGTGATTGGGATACTCCTGTTTTTAATTGAAGAATTTCTTGAATATCACATGAATATCAGGAAAATAAATGAGGTCTTTTCGTGTGATGTAGGATATTTTATGGCAAATTTCATTTGATGGGCTACTAACTGAGCATGGTGATAAAGAGCTCTTAATTTCAGCATCGAATTCCATTTTACCTTATTAACAGTTAAATATTTACAAAATAATTAAGTAAATAATTTAATATAAAGCCATGCTTGAAGAATTAAAATGAGTGCAACTAATTTATTCCCATACTGATCTTTACAAAATTGACATGCGTTGAGCACTGATAAGAACAGACAAGAAAAATTTACTCACTAAAATATTAGTTCACAGATACTATAAAGCATACATTCTATTTTCTACAAAATACAAAGAACAAGGGTATCCTCCTGTTTATAGCCATCAATCAGGAACATCCAATCACAAGATTGGGTATTGCCTATGAGATAAATATTCGATGCTCCTTTATTTTTATTGATTTTTCAAGACATTCTTCAGTACCTACCCCTTTATACCCTTGTTCTTTGTTGCAGTATTATTTTGTAGAAAATAGAATGTACGCTTTATAGTATCTGTGAACTAGTATTTTAGTGAGTAAACTTCATCTTGTCAGTTCTTATCAGTGCTCAACACATGTCAGTTTTGTGAAGATTAGTATGGGAATAAATTAGTTGCACTAATTTTAATTCTTCAAGCATGGCTTTATATTAAATTATTTATTTAATTATTTTGTAAATATTTAACTGTTAATAACGTAAAATGGAATTCGATGCTGAAATTAATAGCTCTTTATCACCATGCTCAGTTAGTAGCCCATCAAATGAAATTTGTCATAAAATATCCTACATCAAACGAAAAGACCTCATTTATTTTCCTGATATTCATGTGATATTCAAGAAATTCTCCAATTAAAAACAGGAGTATCCCAATCACAAGATTGGGTATTGCTTATAATATAAATATTTAGAGCTCCTTGATGTTAATTAATTTCTCAAGAAAGTATTTAGTGCTTTATAATTATGAATGCATAATGCTCAGGCATCAAACAAATACTATTTCTTGTTTTCATCAATTATCTAATTTATTGTTCAATGATTCAATAAATTAAATTTCATGACATATTGGGTAGATAATACAGCTATTAATAAATATATCATTATTTTTTGGTTTAATTAATTTTAAGTCCACGAGAGAGGGAACAAAAGCATATGGTCTTCGCAAAAAACATGCATATACTCTCAGCAGGATATCTCTTAATGGGAGAAATAACCAAAAGTAAACTCTTTTCCTGTGGATAGCTAACATATGAGTGGCTTGTTTAAAAAAAAAATTAAAGTTTCTACTGCTCCCCCTTTATGAGAAAAATGGCTGCCAAGATGGCCAAAAACGCATTTTTTGCCTTATGGCTTATCTTTAAGCTAAAATATTTCCAAGAAGGAGTGAGAAACCCAAAAAAATTATTGCGTAGCAATTTACAGGGAGGACCTGTACACTACCAGAAAGTGAGAAAACCTTTGGTTTTGTTTGCCTTTTTTTTGTAATAAATGCCTCAATTTTAGCAAAATCTGCAAAATCAAGTTTTTGTGGTGACAACTTCAAAGAGCCCTGTACCTTGGCAATTTTTATTATGAACGTTCTAGTATTTTTTTCGGAACGCCTGGAGTAACTAGTTTCCATAGATATCTAACACTTTTATTTTGCATGAGTACGATTTTTTATAAAAAATGATTAAATAACATCACTTTTTTAGTATTTTGACGTGGCGGACAAACTTTGCGGGCATGTATCTCAGAAAATAGGTGGAGCAGGAACCTAACAATTTGGACTTTTCATGCCTATATATGTTCAACATGTGTGCCAAATTAAAAGAAAATCCGAGTCGGTCGTGCGACCCCCATTCAGTGAGTTGGTATGGAATCACTCTTATGGTTTTGTAGTAAAGAAATAAAGAAGGACAAAAAAAACTATATGCTCAGAACTATCCACCATTTCTCTAGTATTCTACTCCTTTCAAAAATTGTATAGATACAAGATCCCCTACTAAAATAATACATATTCTACATTCCACGCTTAAATGCTTTTTTAGAAATATACGGGGAGGGCTAGTGCAAATAATGTATATAAGAGAAGGGTCCTTTTTTGAAACTTATTATGTGTCCGACTTAAAAAAAAAACAAAAGCTTTAGATGACATGGTTTTGTCTGTTTTAAATTGCTTGGCAATGATAAATTGATGTATGTTTTCTTTTTGAACCTCAATTAAACTGCTAGCAACGTAAATGCAACACCTTGAAGGAAGCATGCAAAATGTATGAAATTTACAACATTCAGTAGCGGAGGTGAGATATGGAAATGATTAGAATTTAAGCTCAGACGCACATCACGCGCAATCTAGAGTCCTTCCTGATGGTAACCGAGTACTCTTTAATTTGAACCAAATAACTAGACGAGTTCTGTGTTGTAGTAGTTGAGTTATGTGTTCTCAGATGTACGCTACACACTAGAAAAACATAGTTTGATTTCGAGATGTCAAAATTGAAATTAGTTTTTTTTAATTTATTTTTAAATCTGGGTTCCATAACTTACAATACGTTATTTGCCTTGTCTATTATAATTAAAAAATATTTAATAATTCTGACATGTTTTGAAGTGAAGCGATGATGATTCAAATCGCACTTAAAACAATTTGTAGAGCGTAATAACTAACTATCGAGTACTATTCACAAATGACCGACTCGTACTGAGCAACGACGATCTCACAGATTGATGTGAAAGAAATGAATTATTTAAGACGTCTACACATGTGCTTATCAAATACATTTTTTTTCTTTATCCAAAGTATATTTCAGTTTGTTCAATATGGTGGTGTATCCAGAATCAGCTTTTATGATAATGGTCTTTCTATGAAAGAAAAACAAAAAGCTTACACATTTTATCATTTTAAGTAAGTAATCAACATCATAAAAGTTACACGTGGACCTAAACTCGGAATTGAAAATACTTTCCAATTAATTTTAAGGGTAACAAAACAGATATAAAGGTATAGCAATATAGCTTTCTCAAAGAATGTCAACCATTTTTTAAAAAGATTCATTCTTTTTCTACGATCACAAATAAATTATGTCTATCTGCTATAAGAACCGAAAACGATAAGTATGTTCGATTTAATTATCATTTCTAATAAACAAATAAAAAAGTAATTTGAGTAAAAATAGTAAACTACCCTTTTTCTTTCCTTTCTTTTTCCAAAATTAAATGACAGGGGAATTTACCTCTTATTCTCTAAGTACTTAAAAACTTACTGACGTAAAACGAATTTTTTGAATGAATTGAATAGAAAAAAAAATCATTAAGAATAATCTCTTTACTACTGATATTCTTTCTAAAACATTTAAGGAATTACCATTGGCACACAAAAGAAATAATTACCTTTACTCACTTGAGAGGAAATTCTATTTCACGCTTCTTGAGTAGTAGCGAAAAAAAAAATCGCGCCTACTTTTACACGCATTGAACATGTTTTGCTTGGATGGTCGTCTTTTTATTTGAAACAACTGTTCTATAACTACCTTAAATGGTTCTAGTCAAAAACGCTCTGGAGGAGTATTTTGTTGAGCAAAAAAGATAATTGTACAAATCAAAGTTGAAATAAAAACAATTTATATATTTAATTGCAATTATGCTTATCTAGTACGAAGGAATTCAGAACCCTTAGAAAAAATGCAGCAAATTAACCCCTTCAGACCTGGTGTCCGGTATACCCGACATCAACTTTGAACAGCTGCTAATCATTTAATATTTGACTTAATTACTTGATTTTTTTTGTAGTTGACAATTTGCAATCTGCTTGTTATTATCTGAGCAAAAATTTCTGCTTTTAGGATTGGCAACATTCCCAAAAATGGATTGAGAAACTGGGATTGGGTTGTTTTTCCAACCATGCACTCTCGCCGAAAAAAGTTGCTTTTTTTCTAAATTTTCTAAAATCGTATGATCTTTTGTTTATCATTTCAAATGCTTATATTATGTTTTGTTATTGTTTGGAGAATATTTTACGACAAAGTTTAAGTGATGTTTTATATATTTTTTTGCTGAAATATTAATTTCAAAATATGTATCTGGAAAATTGGACACGTCATAACTCTTTTAATTTTTTACTCACAAGTTTAAAATTTTGTTTGTGAGATGCTCTTAGCCATAGTACTTTGTGTACCAGATAAAAACATTTTTGGTTAACTATTTCATAATTCCGACTGAAGGGGTTAATTTCACACAAGTGCTTAGCCACAATAATCCCTTTTCCATTGAAAATTTCCTTCCATGTCTATTATTTAGGTTTTTCAATAAGTTCGGGTGCTTCACACTTTTTGAGCAATGACAAACCGCTATTTATTTTCATTTTCCACCTCAGTAGCCTTGTAGTCTCTTTTTCAGATTGAATTCGAAGAATGCATGAGGGGGCGTCCTAGTGCGCCACCTCTTGGGACATCCTTTGGGCCTGCTCTTTCCGTTGGTGGGGCCCATGTCCTGTGCCACGCACACACACACAATCGCCTGCACATACAAACACCTATCTCAATTTGCCATGGTGAAAATTATAATTTGAGTTTCAAAATTCCAATTATCATTTTTACATCCTTTTACGTAGTAAAGGAAGTAATGTGACTTTTTATGTAGGCTATTTTGTATTGCCATGGCGATTGCTGTTTTCAAAAGTAGTGGGTTGGGGTCGGTTGTGACAAATTGCGTGGGGACGGTTGTGACACGAGTAAAACATGTTTTTATCATATTTGATGCCCATAATACGCTTGGAGAAGACAGAAATAGGGCAGTGTGACCTAATGAAATATAAAGAAGCTTATAAAGAAGTGAAACTTTTTTTTCTTTCGGACAGCTTTGGAAATGCAACGTTAATCTTAAGTCTTTGCTACGAAACATTCATTCGTAAACGCGATGGAGCCGGCCGGCGCTGTCACAATGAAAACAACGTGTGCATAGGTTATATTGCTCATAATAAAGTGCTTTTGAGCTTACATATACGCTGAAAGCAGATATGAGAGTAAAATGGCTACTGAGAAATGGTCTCGTTCATTTATGAATAGAAATGTTTCACGTCTGTTCGTGTAGCTCATGCAACTAGTCTTTCAAGAGTAACAAGCTTCAACAAATAAATGTGGAATCATTCTTTGATACTTGAGAATTGTTATGAACAAACACGGTTATGACCCACAGGATGTGCGTAATGTTGCCAAAACAGACCTTACGAAATTCCAAAAACCTGATATTTTTGCAAAACTTGGTATAAGGCTACTTCAACTGAACGAGGCACATTGTTAAATGTTAAACTTTCCCAGATGAAGGCTATGTTAAATTACGTTTAATATTACTTGAAATTAAAAGTGATCTAGACTGTCTTGCTGCATTTTTGAACTTGTCACAACCGACCCCAAGCACTGTCACAACCGCCCCTGGGGTGGGGTCGGTTGTGACATTTTTTCCTTTTTTGTTTAATTTGGTCCTGTGAGTTAACTATTGTACTTAGGGAGAAAATTTTAGTGTTTATAAGCAGGCAAATAAACACTTTAACATAAAAACAACTTTAAACCAGCTCACAGGCATTGCTAAGGGATCTATGGGGGAGCAAATGAAAATTGTCACAACTGTACCCAGTCTCCCCTACAAACAAAATTACAAAGTACAAATATGACACAAAAGTACTTTTACAAAGTACAAATATCATACAAAAGTACTTTTACAAAGTACAAACAAAGTACAAAAATATTAAACAAAATTACAAAATACAAACTATAGCTTTTAATAAAGGCTAAAATATAGCATTTAAATGAATATAGGGAAAGAAAAAAATGAATCTTCTTTTCTTTAAGAAACATAAAAGTATAGTTGAAAATACTAATAACAGAAGTTTTTTTCGAAACTGTTAGCATGTTTTTACGCCCAATTTTTCAATCCAAATATGCTTGTTCACATTTGTGCATGAAGTAAAAATAGCAAGATCTTCGAATTGCCAAAAAGGAATTAATTTTTTTAAGCTGAAAAGAAATTTAAATAGATATTATAAATAATCACTTTCAGCAAATGCCTCATATAGATTTAAAAGAATAAAGTTAAACGAAAACCTTGATAATGTGTCTTAATTTAGAAAAAAAAAATCAAAACGTACTAAATATTTTGTTATACAGTAACTGGAAATAAGAAAACCGGTGCAAAACGTCATGCTAAGAGCAGTTGTGGTATTTATGTTATTTTACTCATGGTTTGATCTAAAATAAAATTTTACAAAACATACCATCTGCCAGAAAAGTGTTACGAATCCCTTTAAATTAAAAATAAAAAAACTTCGTTTATTCGCTTAAGACAAAGCACCTGCATAGCCAACTACACATTATGCTTTCTTAAAGTTTAAGAAAGTAAGTTACCTAAAAAATAAGTTACCTCTTACAACAAACTGCATGCTTCTTAGAAAATTCTTTTTAAATACTTACTCATTGCTTTTTTAATGCTTGGCGGCTGTTAATTTCCTGCTTGCTTGAAAGGGCATATTTTCGGAAGATTTCTTTTTCCTTAATTAAAATAACGTGCTACCAACTAACTTCCGCTTATAACTCATTCGCAATTAACCGCCTTTTATTACGCATTTTAAAAAGAAGAAATATTCTATCATAGTAGAAAAAAAGATCAGCTAAAACGTCGGAATTTTTATACACGTTTTCACATGCATATATATTTTTAAATAAGATAGTTTTGGGATATTTCGGCATTTGAGAGATCAAATGCTTTAAAAAAAACTCTTTTAGAATTTCATGGAAACTTCTGAATTCGGGGAACTGACGAAAATGTTCATCGTAGCAAATTGAAATGTTTTAAAATTCAGAGTTTAAGCAAGAAAGTAATATTATGTAAAAGTAAATCTGTATATAAAGTTGGAACTGTCTTAATGTTAAAAGCAAGCATAGCGTCTGCAAATTCCTAAAGATGATGACCTCCAACCCCCCTCCCCCCATATTTTAATTTATAATTCTAAGATATCAATATTTCCAGGCATATAAACAATTTCTGTCTAAATACAGGAAAATTATGTTTTACATGTTTGCAGTTTATTGCATAATATTTGTCTAAACTATACGCTTTGGTATTTCTTTTCGAAATGTCATTGGTTTCAAAGGTTTGTTTGCTCAACAGCTTATAGCAAAGTTTTAAAATGAAATAAGGAAAGATATTGAGTGAAGTTTTACTTTTAGTAAGATATACGTGAAGCTTACAGTTCGTTCCAAATAGCAATTTGTTCTTTTTGTTTTAGCATCAAAGACTAGAACATTTGTCGAAAAAAATCTATACGTATGTTTCTGAAATTGTTTCAGAAAAATAATCCGCAATGGGAGACTTCTGTTTATCTTATACAAGTTTGATTTACAAAAGTAAAAAAAAAGTGGGCGATATGAATCTTAAGGTCCTGTCTCCAACGAAATACAATTTTCAAAAATGTCTGGAAATGTCATGTTTTGGATTCGGTTTATTTTATAGCACCTCTGCTATGATATTTACTTTGAGAAATAGACTTCTGGAGCATTGCATTTACTAAAGAAGTGCTTTACTATTTCAGCAAAATTTTGTTACTTTGCAGTTTCGTTTGAATTGCATTAATTAAATATGTATTTAAAGCAGTAAGTAACCGCCCCTAAGACAGGGCTAAGGCAGAAACATGCAAAACGAGCTGGTGGTGTATTTCATAATGAAATATCATATTGCATAATGAATATATATTTTTTTGGAATAGTTTTGAAATTTTTCGAAGGGGGTTTAAACCCTAAAAACCCATCCTTTAAATATGGCCCTGGTTCTATGCTTGCTTAAGTTCAGACATGAAATTGATTTGTTAACTATGAGTGACAATTATTTGGTTTTACTTATAGCAACGATTAAAAAGCAGCCTATCAAAAAAAGCTATGTTGTGTTGCGTTTTCTGATTGGCTGTTTTCTGATTGGCTGTTTAGTGTTGCGTTTTCTGATTGGATGTTTGTGTTGCGTTTTCTGGCTGTCTATTTAGTCATTTAGTGTTGGAGGATTTTTATTGTCATACCCAAGTAGCACCAACTCATCGGATTTTGCTCGACCGATTATCGAACTCCTCGTAAACTGATCCCGTAACGCACGATGACATCGTTCCGATTAGTATCCGAGCACGGTTTTCGATGAGCTACTTCTCATCGGAAAGCGATATCCTTCCGATCAACTTTCCCGATGAAAATAAGCCGAGTATCCAAAATTGATCCTAAATTCGTCGGCACGGGACTGCACTGCTCGTAAATTGCTCCAAATCTCATCGTATTTCGAGCAGAACTCATCGGATTTTGCTGCTCGGATTATTTTTTGCAGATGGGGCAATTCTCGATGAGAACTCATCGAATCCGATCATCGGCCGATGAGAATTTCATTGGGTTTCGATGAATGGTCGATCATCGACCGATTATGCAGCTAGGGATAGTTCAAAAATGTATACTTTACACCACAATCAAGACGTAATAAAATATTTCATACGTTTAAATGAAAATAGCAATGAATTTGAAAACGCTAGGGTCTATTTTAAGTACAAAATCTCATATGCGTTTACACAGGGGGTTCCATTGAACCTTGCATGCTTTCAATAGAAAAAATGCTCAAAATGAATTGCAGAATTGAGATAGTTGAAGTTTAGCGAAAAAAATATAGTAAAAATGCATACGGTTCCTAGGCCCCCCTTAGTTATGTGTAGGGAAATAAAGAGCATGAAGAACACTTTGAACACATTAGTACGACCAATATTTGCCGACACATGTATTGCAGCGTCTTGTGACTTACACTTCTTTACATGTACTGTCAATAACACTTATTGAGAAAAACAAAGTTGCTCACGGTTTCAATAGAGTGACAACCGGTCATTCTACTGAAAAGTCGATACACTATGATCTCATTTTCTACACGGACTTGTAAAGCTGTGAAATCGAATATATTGTGTTATATATATGTTTTAATCGCAAATCTTTTAAATTATTTGTGTTGAGATATTTTTCCCAAGCCAACTTTTTTCCGAAATGTAAGTTAGGGGACCTGGAATCCGCATGAAAACAGCATGTACAAGTGTACAAGTCAACACTGTAACAAAAGATCAGGAACTATTAAAAAAAAAAAAAAAAAAAAAAAAAAAACTTTTATAACAGAGGCATGCATTCATGCCACTTAAAACAATTTAGGAAAATGTTCGACGAGAAAATTGTTTTTCACGGGAAACTGGTGGTAACCAGTTATATTCCAGAATGTTACCTGGAAATAATCCGTTATGTTTTGGAACCTTCTCCAAATGTGGAAAAATACTTATTATTCAACTTCGCAGAGATGGCCTATGACTCCTCCTTTTTTCAGGATTGTCCATTTTTAGGAAGGGGTGATACGCAGATGAAAATTGAGGAATGGGATTCACAATTGCGGCATTGGTTATAAAGCTTAAATTCGTCATCTTGCTTACCTTTAATTGGTCTCCCAATTTGAGAAATTAGCCCAAGAGGAACCTATTTTAATTTTTGCACAGTCGAGAAAGATTTCTCATTGGATACAAGAAAGTAGGTGGGTCTTGGTTTTATATTTTTCCGCAGCCATTGGCCATTGACTGCAGCGCCTCCAACTGTTCATTTACATTTAAAAATAAAATGGTAACATAAGGGTTGCAATAAAGAAAGCAAAGACTTGTTTTCACTTCCTCGCCAAATGCAGGCGTGGCTCGAAGAATTATTTAATATTTCATAAAACTTATCACTTCGCCAAAATGTCGTTAAACGTGCAAATATGGCACACTGGAGTTTCTTCCTTCTCTGCCTATTTTAAGGAATAGACTCGTTTTCTCATTTGATTGACACCGGCCATCTCGTCGCGGTTGAATAATACTAATACTCCTAACAATGAAAGGAAAGAACAACTTCTTAGCTCTAAAGAAAACTCCATGCGTGTTTATTAATTATAAATATATTCTTCTTAAGTAATTTTGTCTACATAAGAAGAGTTAGGGCCCTACTCCACATCAGCGTAAAACGCGACCGAAACCGAAAATCTGGGTGCTTTCCATAGGAACACTGTGTAATCCATTTTACGTTTCTGCTTTATTTTTCTGCTTTACGTCAATGTGAAACAGGGCCCTTAATGTACTAAAAAGTAAAAAAATAAAAAAATAATAAACAAGACAACATTTGTCCTTTCTTTTTTATTTCATTCAAATTTGAATGCATCCAAAAACTTCATTAATAAGCAAAATATTTTTCACCCGTTTTTGAAGCTGAAAACATATGTTTTTCTTCTATTTATGTAGACTGAGGTTGGGACTTCCGTTTGGAGAGCAAACAAACTAAACAAAAGAAACCCCAGAAAGAAGCTACTTATTTCAATAACTCATAAACTCAAAATGAGAAAAAGGTCATGTTATTGGAGGTATTATGACAGAAGGGAAAACGCAGTAAGTTTTTATTTTTATATGATCGCTATCTAGTAAAAACATTGTGCTATTAGAAATTATTATCGCATTTTAAAATAGAATACTAGCTGCGTAGCCCGGCGTTGCACGGGCTGTAATGTAGTGAAGGCAGTTTGAGAAAACTACTCGCCACCAAGGCGGCTCGCCTTTAAAGAAATGAGGAAAGTTTAAACAGTTTACTCGCCGTCAAGGCGGCTCGTCTTTACAGTAGCGAGGAAAGTTTCAATTCACTACTCGCCGAAAAAGGGGGCTCGCCTTTAAAGTACCAAGGAAAAGTTTAATAAACTACTCCCCGCTAAAGCGGCTCGCTAAAAAGCTTTCCTGCATCAAAGAATCAATCGAATTATTTGCACATGCTTCCTCAAAAATAAAGACGATGTCAAGTAGCGCATACTTAGCACTCTCCCTAAATAACAAATAAAATTCCTTTCCAAAAACAATTATTTCCAAACCGCTTTCTTCCTGTAAAATTAATTGCCAAATTCTAAACGAAAAGGTTCTTTTAATATTTGGATCGCAGCCAGAAAAAGTCCCTTCTAAAAACAGCAATTGCAATTTTATTTAAAAACACATTTTCAAAACGGTACCAGAGAAAAAATATGTCATTAATAATTAGAATAAAAACAATTGTTAGAACTTTGTTATAACACGTATTCAAAATGACAATGAAAAAAATAACACTCTTTTATTTTAAAAAGTTCAACTTAATTAACGTTTTAATTCAAAATGGCAACGGTAAGAAAAAATGTCTTGGAAGTTTAATCATTTATTAGGCTTAATCGCTTTAAATTTGAATACTTATTAATTGATATCTTCGCTAATTAAAATCGTATAATCATATAGATTGAAACTAATGAAGCCTGAAAAATTACCTATCTATCGGTACCTGGTTCGACTTTCAGTTCATTGGCGTTCAGGAGAAATAAGCGTGACATAGATAGTTAGAAAGATACTCAGTTTTTAATATAAGTAGACTAGCTGCCAGGGCAGCTAGATTAGCTTCCTGCGGCATGCTGATGCATAACGTCCCCCCTCTCTAACTTTTACCTCATTCTGAAATTATATTATTTGGTATAATTTAATGTTCATTCGATTTCAAGACATACCACGCACGTGGCCCGGCGTTGCACGGGCACTTCGTGCCCTGAAAGTAGTGAGAAAAAAATTTAAAGAAACTACTCCCCGCCAAGGCGGCTCGCTTACAGGCGCTTCACGCCTTTACTTTTTTCCTATATAAAAAAATCATTCGAATTATTGAGATGCTTCACGCCTTCAAGATGGTGAGGAAAGTTTCAGTAAGTTCAGGTCGCTCAAAGAAAAAAAGCAGACATAGATACTCAGTTTTTAATATAAGTAGATGGCTCTTCAACAAATAAATGTTTCAAAATATTACCAGTAGCTAGCGATAAAAATTCTACGTAAGTGGTCCGCTTATGAGTTTCGTGTTTGATTTAGTTAAGCCTTCATTCAAAATTCTCATTATCATTGTTATCACCGTTTCATAGCAACGACGGTTTGCAAGAATGGATTTCATATTTAATCATTTATTAGGCTTAATCGCTTTAAATTTGACTACTTATTAATTGATATCTTCGCTAATTAAAATCGTATAATTATATCAATTGAAACTAAAGAAGCTTGAAAAATTACCTATCTATCGGTACCTGGTTCGACTTTCAGTTCATTGGCGTTCAGGAGAAAGAAGCGTGACATAGAAAGATAGAAAGATAGTTAGAAAGAAAGATAGTTAGAAAGAAAGATAGTGAGAAAGATACTCAGTTTTTAATATAAGTAGATTGTTTAATGTTTTTTTCCTGAAGGAAAGAGGTAGGTTTTAATAACATAATACAATTGTCTATGAATGCGTTTCACAAGATGAATTTTTATTGGTGTATATTGCATTTAAATGCAAAAAATTTGCCTAATCTCTAAGGCTAAATAAAATTCGCTAACTAAATAAAATTCGAATTAAACTTTATTCAAATACTCCAATGTTATGGAAAAAGACAGCACGCGTACACCTTCACGTACTCAGCATACACTAATTCCACATATGAGTAACAAGAGTTTCTATGGGCCGTGGTAGCCCGATCGGTGAGGCATCGGACTCGTAACCGGAGGGTCCCGAGTTTGATCCTAGCCGATCAAAGATCCACTGTACTTACTAATGGTGGTTAGGTGACGTAAAATAAGGGCCGTGATCACAAAGTTTTCGAAGTGAAACGATACCTCTGGGGGTACTAGACCAGGGGTTTGCGCGGCCCTTTGTCTGGATCAAAATAACAGAGCGCTCAGAGCTAAATCGAACTTTCAACTTAATGGACTATCATAAAACGGAAGTTGTACTTATTCCTCCCTAAATCGGGTAGATTTTTCTACTCAGACTCAGAGTGGTTACAGAAGGGGCATTTCATGGTATTTATGATATAGGGTTGTCCGTAACAAAACTTTTTCAAAGTTTAAAATTTTTATATATATTGAAAAGTACATTCTAAAAGATGAATGTCATGTTGTTTTCATAGTTCACTTTATGTTATGTTTGTAATTGCACTCAGAACATTGAAAATGCAATTTTCACTGTTACGGACTCTACATTGAATTTTTCTTTAAATCTGGCTTAAACCGATTTTTAAGCCAAAACTGGTACTTGAGACAGATAAAGTAAAGGCTCACCTCTAATATAGCTAACAATTTTAATCAAAATGTGCGTTCTATAAAAAATATGGATTATGAAAATGATGTAGAGTTCGTAACAATAATTGCAATGAAAGTTTTGTTTTTAAAGAAAAATTCAATGTAGAGTCCGTAACAGTGCAAATTGCATTTTCAATGTTCTGAGTACAATTAAACATAATATAAAGTGAACTATGAAAATAATATGGTATTCATATACTTTAGAATCTACTTTTTCAATATGTATAAAAATTTTAAACTTTAAAAAGTTTTGTTACGGACACCCCTATGTCACAAATACCGTGAAATGCCCCAGAAACAACAGAGTTTCTGAATTTTCTAACAGTGTAAATCTCTATTCAGGCCATTCCACGAAAAGGCCGCAATATTTTCCCGCGTGTGCCTTTCATGAAAAGTAGTGGTTTTAAAGGGTAATGAACGTTTGTTGGTTAAGAAATCCCTGACGGGTGTGGAACTTCTAAGGCAAAAAATGTTGTTAATTACTTCTAAAATTACTACTTTTTAATGAAATATATGAGCGTCACGTGCTGAACAAAATGGCGACGTTTTCTTTGAATGGCACTAGAAAATATGTTCTTCCAAGAATTCCAGAGACAAAATTTTAAAAATGAAAAAAGTCAACCGTGTCTTGAAAGAAAGTAGCTTCAAAAAAGTAATAAAAACTATTCAACATGCTAAACAACATGGTTTTATTCCCAGCACACTATTTCCCGGTTTTCCCCTTTTCAGCGCTCAAACTAAACAGACTAACATTAAATTGCAAATATACCAGAAATGAGTCTCTTAAAGTCTAATACACCGCCTAAAAAAAACCTTGTTTTTTAATGTTAAAACATACATTTCATCGATGTTTATACATAAATATGGAGAAATAGCCTTTTCATGCAGTTAAACTCATTATCAAAAAAAAAAAAAAAACTATTGCAACGAAAGCTACTAAAGTAAGACAGTGTAATTATAAGGACTTCCTTCAAAGTCCTCCAAATAAATGACACACAACATTTAGTTGTAACTAAATACCAACAAGTACAAGATCTAGAAACACAAAATAATTATTTGTATTTTACAGAAAAAAATCAGACTAGAGAACACAAACAAGAAATATACCAACTACTCTAGGTTAATAAAATTGAGATTAATAGACAAAATGTTTTAGGATACAACTATCAGTTTTTATTAGTAATATTTACATTTGCTAAACAAAATTGACAATTAATGTAAACAAACGCACATGTGAAAAACATTTTATGATATAATTAATGGCCATGCTTTAATCAACACAAAAAACAAAAATAAATTTTCTTTGCCATTGAATAGCTAATGCATCCAAGGATTCGAGAGAGAAAAAATATGTGACGATAAACGAACGCTTCGAAATACTAAACTATATTTACATCTTATGTGGTTGTGAATTAATTTTTCTCTCAAAAAGACGAAGAATCTTTTCTAGAACATAATCTTATTCGCAGATGCAACTTTATCTTGAACGCAATTAAGCCCCCCCCCCCCCCCCTCGTAGCTTGGAAAACCGCTTACTTTCTTTTCAATTACTAGTGGAAAGATCTTTTATTCCTTTCTTCCTTCCCGGCAATGTAATTTGAGAACTATTCGTAATCGTTTTCTAATGAAATTAAGCAACATTCAACATAAATTCTAATTACAGTTGATGAATTTCTTCCTTTCTGATCAAAGAGAAAGAGAGAGGGAAATTAAAAGAATACAGAAACACTTTTAAAGAACACTTCTAGAAGTGTAATTCTCACTTTGAAAATAGGAAATACTACTTTTAAATGTTGACAAGGGTATTTTCTCTTTCTCCATTTTTAATAAAAACTTAAATATTGTCTGAAATGAGAGAAAAAAAGAAACAATTGGAGTGCTTAAAATAGCACATAGTATTTTTTTTCAAATAGGTGATTACTACTATGGCATTCACTGTTTAATTATCTGATATTCTGCAAAAAAAAAAATCATTCAGCTTAAAAGTTATGAAGCATTTTCAGGTCTTAAAAAAAAAAAAAAAAAAAAAAAAAAAAACGCGCCCGCGGTGTGTGTGTGTGTACGCGCGTGTGTGTGTGTGTGTGTGTGTGTGTGTGTGTGTGCGCGTGTGTGCGTATGTGCTTGCGTGTGTAATAATTTACGTAAGCAGGATCACTACTTAATTGTTATCTTTGAAAGCTAAATATATTTTTTTTCCCAAAAACTACGATTTTCTGAATTATTTTTTTCCTTTCTTTTATTGACCTCAGTAAAAAATTCTCTCATATTTTATCAGCCCCAGTGGAATCTTCATAATAAGCTATTAAGTGCTACAGTTCATTGCGAACCTATCCATTAATTGATTCCCCAAAGGTTGAAGTATTTTTTATCCCTTCAAATAATTCGTATATATTATTAAAATGAATTTCTTTTCCCACGAGGAAAAAAAACGATTTTAAGAGTAAATTAACTGGATTAATTAATCATATTTTACTGCATTTATTTGTTAAGTACGGTGCAAAATGAGCTATAGTACCACATAATAAAAAAAACAGCTTATGTATATTTTGTCATGTAAACTTTTTACGGAAGTAAAAATAGTGACCCACACCACCAAGTTTTTTCTCCTATTTAAAGTTCATCTGTTTTATTTTAATCAAACATTTTATAAGTAGTAATGCCTTGATAAATGTTCGATTCATTAATGTACATTTAATGTATTTTAATAGATTAATTCATGTTGATAGATTGTTTACTTTTTAATTAAACTTTTAATTTCGTGGAATTTTTTATTTATTCGAAGTTACTAAAATGACAAAATAATGTATGGTTTCTCCAAATAAATAATTTTGACGTAGTTTTGATTCAACTTGCCGACAAATTGCACTTTAATAGCACATGCATACCTAACCATAACACATTTAGATGAATTTATTATTTGAATACACTTAAAACAAATTATATTTTTTTAATCTACATTTGTTCGCATGTGTATGTAGCTAATGCTTAACCTCGACTCAAAATCAGAGATGAAATTAGTTCCCATAATTGAAGGACTTGGGGGATGAAAGGGTTATGTGACAAAACCAATATTGCGAGTAATTAAAGTTCAAAGATTTATTATTGCAGTTGTTGCAGATTTTTTATTTTCTGGTTTGTCGATTAGCGTGCGTATAAAGTTGGTCTCATGATATCTGCTTTTTGGTGTGCCAAGTTTTATTTGCTTACCTGCATCCATTACTTACCATTGTCCAAAGTGCATTTTCAAAAAATGTAACATAGCCCCTTCATCCTCCATATCCTACAATACAGGATCTGCAATTTAATTTAGGGTTTGACCTGACCTGTAGGAATTTAGCGAAGAAGTAATTTTTTGACATTTGTGGCAGAAAACTTTCTTGTTGAAGTGCCAATTGAAGGGCTTGGGAGATGAAGGTTTTATGTGACAAAACAGAAATTGCGAGTAATTTAAGTTCTAAGTTATGTTATTGCAGTTGTTGTAGCTTTTTTTTATATTCTGGTTTTCGCGTTAGTGTGCGGGTGAAATTGGTCTAACGATATCTACTTTTTGATATACAAGTTTTATTTTCTTACCTGCATCCATTGTTTACTATTGTCCAGAGTGTCCATTTTTTAAAATGAAACATAGCCCCTTCATCCTCCAAGCCCTTTAATTGCAGGACATCAGTGACTAGGAAGTACTTAGTTTCCAATAGCAATAATTCTAATATATCACCTGTAAACCCCAATTCCCATTTTAAAACAAATGTCTAACAGTAGAACGTTATACTGCATTTTTATAATTTTATATCGTTATAAATTTGAAGCAAAATTTTATTTAACTTAGTAAAACCAGAATGAATAGAAATTAAAGAAAAACAATCAATGATTGTGCTACAAGGCAAAACATAATGCTACAAGGCAAAACCTTATAGCATCCTCTTAACGCTAAACAGCCACAACTGTTAAGTATGAGAAGGTGAGCGGTTTCCCTATTCGCACACAACTTCCTGTTTACCGGAGCCTTGAAAATGCTAACTGCAACAGTACCGGAGGAATTCTTCCTTCCTGGTTTGGCAAACTCCTGTAGCCAATCAGGGACTGAGCGGTAGTTTTAGTTCACGTTTTTGGAAGATTTATGGGGCGCTGGCCTCTTGCGCTGACGTTTGCAGTTTAGGCACCAGAATCTTCGAATACGTTTGCTGGGGGCTGGGTGGTTGCTGCCCAGTCCCCCAGAATCTCTTCCTTTTTTACCTGATGTGAAAAATATTTACTAAAGTTCCTTCAGAGGAATTCTTTTACTCTTAACATGAAGTAAAATTTGAACGAATATATATAAATAGTCTAGAACGGTTATCCTGCTGTAAAATCGGGAAGTCTTCAAGAAGGTCCTGTATACGTGTGTACGTTCAGTCCTAAAAACGATGAGACGCTTATATGGAGTCTTCAATTGAGGTGTCCACTTTGCCTAAGAGGAGTTTTCACTGGTGATAAATTCGGCTGAAATGATGAACTCTGTTTTACGAACTTTTAGTTAGAAACTACTACGTGAAATGATGATCTCTTTTTACGAACTCTTAGTTAGGAACTACTACGTGAAATGAACCTTTTTGGAGAATCTGCAATACTTACGTAAGTGCTAATCTATGAGTACTCATTAATGTTTTCATTATGGCCATATTTATTGTTTAAATTTAAGTAGCTACTTTCATTTATAATTTTGATGTTTAAATTGTTAAAATAAAATCAAGTGAATTTAAATCAAAGTGTGATTATTTGTCTATTGCATGATATATATTAATTTAGGAATTTAAATATTATGAAGCACTTATTGAAATTAATTCAACTTGGTTTAAATAGTGAGATTCTGGTGAAGTTTTAATTAATTCCGTTCACGCAATGTACTAACCACTAATGAATTTGAGCACCATATCAAATTGGTGCCGTTTTGCCTAATACCTTCAAGCACCACTGTAACAGATTGCAGTTTTTAAAAGCAATGATTGCTTTACAATACAATGTTCAATGTCTAAAACGTGACAGAAGGATCAGCTCCTTAAAAGCGTAAGGGACATTTTCACCATATGCTTACATTTTAGAATTTTTAAGTATTTTTTTTAACTTGCTATTTTCTTTCATAAACACGAACAGATGTTTAGTCACTTACTTTAGGTGTGTGAAAAAGTAATTGGTCGTACACTTTGATGCATAATTAAGTATTCAAATGATGTTGTAAAACTTTAAGTTGCAAGGACAATTATAGTACATTACCATACAAAATGAATATGAAATCTCACTTTTAAACTATATTATAGCGCCTAGAAACAACTTAATTTGAAATTACTAGCGTCCCTGAAGCTTAAAACGATGTTTGTTGTTATTAAAATATTGATAAAAAACTGTATGGTAACGGACTTGAAATTTGGTAACGGATTTGATCTTAAACCATAAATAAACTTCAAGTCTGTTACTATGATTTTAATGATATTTTAAAGCATTACACATTCATACATATGTATTCATTCGCTATAATAATACTTTCTAACTATTAAGATACAGAAAAATCATTTTTGGAATATATGAATAAAATAAAACACTTGCTCTAAATCTGAAACTTAGTCCTCAAGCAGTTTTTCATAAGCAAGCAGCACACATAGCTATGACTTCACTATTAAGCAAGTTATTTATTTTGACATTATAAACAAGTGTATAATACATTATTAACAAAAGCGGGAAATGGAGGGGAAATGTTGCACATAAATGCACGAAAATGCGATTCATCTCACGGTCTAATGATGAAGATATTCTTTTTCAATTTTTCCGCTACCTTTATTTATTAATGTTCTATTAATTCGTAATTTCGAAGCCAAATTTTTACATTAATAAATTGATTTCGGTACTGTCGCATCAGAGAAGTAATGCACAATTAAATTAGTATTTATCTATTACGTTAAATTGAAATTGCTTTTAATTAAAAACTATTTATAATTCACAGCTAATAATGAAAATTCCGGTTTTTTACGTTACCAATATCGATAGTTCGAAATTGTAAAGTAACTCAGAATATCAGTATTTGATATACGCATATCCCGGTATTGCAATCACTAATGGTAACGGACTTGACCAGTAACGGACTTGACATTTCAACAAAAAATATCAAATTATGGCTAGGATGTCGAACTTAAAAATTGAAAAACAACATGCATTTTCTTAGAGTTGTATAATAAACTATATTTATGAGTAAAAGTTTAAAAAAAGTGAAAATTAATACTAAAATCTTTGGTGACGGACTTGACAAAGAATAAAAATACGCACCTTCAAGAAATTTTGCGCGAAACGCCACAGTAAAACTTCTCGACTGAAAAAAAACTAAATGGTACGGAATAGTTACGTTACTAGTTTGTTAAGTTAACTGATTACGCGTTACCATCTTTTGACAGCAATAAATACCTTTTTTAGCTAAAATAATCTTAGGGTAACGGTTTTGACAAGAATTTCCGGGCAAAATATATTCATACATTTCTTAATTAAAAAAAATGCTATTGTCAATATTTCTCCTGAACATCATACACTAATAGTCAATATATAAAAATAATTTGTCGTATATACTTTTTTATACAATTAAGTATCTAAAAAAAGTAGTTGAACTTGTGAAAATGGGAAATGGACAAGCGTTTTTGCCTTGATTCTCATTTTTAAAGACTTATATAAAAATAAATAAATAAATTTCAATATTTTTTTGAGTGACTTACAGAAAATAATTGTTCGCGTTGAATTTAAAATATAAATTATGCTTCAAAATCGTCTTTTTAACCTCCGGACAGCAAATGTAAGCAAATTTTGAAAATGACCCGTAACTGAGAAATTTAGACCTAAACTGTGATGAAAGCTAAACTGCCTAAATCTTTACAGTGAGAAAATTTTTTAGTAACAATGGTTCATATCATAAAAAATCGTTTCTGTTTTTATCATTATTCCTCGTCAAATACGGAATAAAGAATCTAGGGATATGCTCAAAACAGGCCCGTCATTTCAAGTTTTTCCAGGCAGGGCTCAAGTTTTTCAAAAGGTGCAAACACAACTAAATTTCATACCTCCTCCAAAACCTCGCCCACTTATGTATAAATACATTAATTTCTCAAAGTTAGGAAGGGGTAACCAAATTTTGCACGCAGTTTCAGTTTGGTCCAACTAAAATGATAGGATAGTTTTAATCTCAATTTAGGACCGCAATATATTTTTTATTGCAAATTATCTATTTAGCTACCAGCTTTTCTGTATTCTTGGCTAAGCCTTTTTACTAAGCCTTTTTTGACACCTCCATGGCTGAGCGACATAAAGCACACGTTCTGGCAGCTTCCGGAGCGCAGTAAACAGGTTGTAAGTTAGCGGTGCGTTGAGTGTTATTTGACTTTTTTGTGAAGTAAATTATAAACAAACGCGTTACTTCCCTTGAAATTTATATGTGATAAGTTGTCAGAAACGATTGTCACTTAAGAGTTTTTACGCCTCTGAGGCTGAGAGGTGGAAAGCGCTTGGTGGGATAGCTCCTGGACTGCATTTAAGTGGCTGTTCTTCTTACTACTATTATATATACAAAAGTTTGTTTGGATGGATTTATGGATGGAGCAGTCAGTTGATAAGCAGTCCGAAAAAGTTATCTTTTTAACTAAGCCTTTTTTGAGCCTCTGTCGCCGGGCGACATAAAGCACATGTTATGACAGCTTCTGGAGCGCAGTAAAATAGGTTGTAAATACAGAAACAATAATGGATGATTAATGTAGGTACTTTTTTTTTCGAACAGTTCACTTAACAGTTATTAAGTGGGGAAAGGTTGCTTGAACGGCTCAATGTTGAACGAAAAAATGTTCAAATTGAACATTTAAATACGGTAATGAAGCATCCTTGCCGAGATCTTTCGAACAAAAAAAAGTTTGTTTAAATCGGACTGTTCACTCAAAAGTTATTAGGGGTGAGAGCTTGTTTGAACGGTTCAATGTTGAACGAAAAATTGTTCAAATCGAAAATTTAAAAACGGGAATGAAGTATTCTTGATAAGATCTTTCGAACAAAAAAAAGTTTATTCAATTCGGACGGTTCACTTAAAAGTTATTAGGTGGGGAAAGGTTGCTTGAACGGTTCAATGTTGAACCAAAAATGTTCAAATTTAAAATTTAAATACGGTAATAAAGTATCCTTGCTGAGATGCTTCGAACAAAAAAAAGTTTGTTTAAATCGGACTGTTCACTCAAAAGTTATTAGGGGTGACAGCTTGTTTGAACGGTTCAATGTTGAACGAAAAATTGTTCAAATCGAAAATGTAGATACGGGAATGAAGTATCCTTGAAAAGATCTTTCGAACAAAAAAAAGTTTGTTCAAATCGGACTGTTCACTCAAAAGTTAGTATCGCGGGACAGGTTGTTTGAACGGCTCAAAGTTGAACCAAAAATTGTTCAAATCGAAAAATCAAATATGGAAATGAGCTGTACTGGCCGAGATCTTTCCAACAAAAAAAAAATCGTTCAAATCGGAATGTTCATTCAAAAGTTATTAGGGTTGAACAGACAGACAGACCGACCAACCGACAAACCGACACACGAATTCCCTATCTCAATACCCTACTTTCAAATTTTTAATTTTTCGATATTTATTTTTTTATTTTTTTGTTTCCTTTTTGACATTGTTTTGGACTTGGCGATATTTTTTGAACTTGGCGATATTTTTTAGATGCATTAAGCCACTTTTAATACTTTTTTCGTCTCGTATATTTTTAACGGGAAAGTAGGCTAAAAACTAGTGTATGTGTGTGTGTCTCGTATTAAGTAAATTTTAATAAGTATATACTATACATACATTTTTTATAAATAAATGTTTCAATTTCAAAAATGATTATATTTCGAAGAAAATACGAAGTAAAGATTAAGTCTTCTACATTTTATATTTCATTGACGGCTGCTCTGCTCCCTCACCAATATCACTAAAGGATAAAAGTTTATCGGCAGAAACGATGTCAGCATTAATAAGTATTTACGAGTTTTCGCCAATCTAGATGCATCGCTATTGTTTTCGCGAACTATTCATCTTGGACAAATACACATGCAGGTATAAGATTTTAAAATTTTATAGCACTAGTAGATTTATCCAAAGGCAATTATTTTTATCTAAGCGTTGTGTAAAATGTTCTTATTTTTTTCTAATTTTCTGTTTATATCAATTCTTCCTAAAGTTTCAGAATTAATTAGACAAAAATTAATTAAAAATCTTAAATGAAAAGCTGGCACTTCAAAGACAGTATTCTTTTAAAGCTGAACTTCTAGAGTTTCATGGCTATTTAGCTGAAATGAATATAAACATGTTTGCTAAAAATTAAAAACCTAAATTCAAATTTCGCTATTTATATTTTAAAAAACTTTCAAGTAAAATGTTTTAATACAACACTTTCTGCATACATTAATATAATCAATTCAACAATAACACCCTCCATTTATCGCTTTTTTTCTTTACAGTGACGAATCAATAAACTGCATTCAACGAATTATCAATACATTTTTTTTCTTGTGTATTTACATTCGTAAGTATTCGGTGCATTTCGAAAATTTCTGAAACGATCGCATTTTATCTTCACGGTAGAATCAATATTATGATGAAACTAAGCCATTTTATCGAATGAATATCTAATAAACAAAATTAGCGTATTTTCAAGAGAAGATGTGACAACAATTTTTTAAAGGCAATGTTTTAGTATCCAATCCAAATGCAATCAAATTTGCGTCTGTTTACATAATTTAAAAAATGCACAAGCGTGTTTACGTCTCTTTTCAATTTAAGAACTGGCAATCTCTTTAACTTGATTTATTCTTTCACTGAAAACATATTTCTTTTTTATAAATAATTATTTCCTTTACGATTTTTCCGAACGTTATAAATATCCCAAATTCGAATAATGTCTATCTAAAATGTTACTTTTTTTATAGAATTCGATGTCATTCTTGCCTTTTTTGTGTTCATTGAATAATAAATTATATAATTGCATAGTTTGATCCCAAATCATTTAGGAGAATTAACCTCATTTTTGCGTTAAGATTTTTCCATGAGGAGCATACTCGTAGTTTTAAACTAAAATATACTTTAGCTCATCTTAACTATACTTCACTGCAACGTTTCTTGACAAAACCATCGTGACGTCATCGTGACGTTTGCGTGATGTAAGCCTATGAAAAACGAGCTAGATAAAACGTCACAGCCTACTTGGCGAATTCGAGAAGATCGCTGGCTGCTTGTGAGCTCTTATTGACTCCGCCCGAAATGACGCTCAGTGTCAAGTTAAGTTACTGTCTAGTATAACTATAAGGAAAAAGGAGGAGAGAAAAAACCAATCAATAAGAGAATAAGAGAAGAGATAAACCAAAGTCAATAAGAGAATAAGAGAGGGAAAAACGGAAAATCGCATTTGCTCTAAATTTCTTACAATTAATTCACGCTTAAATTTTGTGCAAGAAAAGAAAACAGTTAATGAGTGTCTGTCATGTGTTAATTGTTTTGAAACAAAGCTTTATCAGACTTCAAATACCAGACATTGCTTTTTGCAAGACTGTTTCATAAAGTTTTCAAAAACTGCAGATATCGACTCTCACAATATAATCTCATTTTTTTCGTTTTTAGAAAGTGGGAAAAGGAATTATTACTAATATTTCTGAAAGAACTCTTGAAGTTTTTTTTTTTCAACAAATATAATGAAAGTAATATTTTTTAACAGCAGCTTTCTGTATTTAAATAACGATTTTTTTTAGAAAACCTTATGGTTCTTATCAAAACTAAACAGTGTGGCAATAACTTTCATCAAGATGATATGAAACGGACGCACAGCTGGTCTTAAACTAGACGATATTTTTATCTTAAGGGGTCTAAGGAGTTTTAAAATGAAAAATTTTTGATTTTCTGGAAAAAATATATGTCATGTAGGATTTCATTCTGAACAGTTTGATACCTCATTTTTTACTAGAGGCAAAAAACTTTTTGAGTTATCCTAAAAAAACTTTAACTATCCCAAATGAGTTTAATGTTAACAACAGCTGTTCAAACCTCTTTTTCTCAGAAGTCGGTTTCACGCTTTGCATGCATGATATCTCAAAAAGTGTTTCATTTATTTTTATAAAATTTTGCATGCACGTACGTATAGCCTATCTTAACAATCTGAACCAAAATTTTTTTCAAAAATCAAACTCAGTTTTTCAGAAAAAAATATTAATCCCCCAGAAGTTTTGATAAATTTTTATTCTTATTTTTTAAATTTCAATAAAAACATTTATTTTTCCTTTTTAAACTTAAATTTAGGTTCAGATTGTTGAGATAGGCTATACGTACGTGCATGCAAAATTTTACAAAAATCAATGAAACACTTTTTGAGATATCATGCATGCAAAGTGTTAAACCGACTACTGAGAAAAAGAGGTTTGAACAGCTGTTGTTAACATTGAACTCATTGGGGATAGTTAAAGTCTTTTTACGATAACTCAAAAAGTTTTTTGCCTATGGTAAAAAATGAGGTATCAAACTGTTCAGAATTAAATTCTATATGACATACCTTTTTTCCAGAAAATCGAAAAATTTTCATTTTAAAACTCCTTAGACCCCTTAAGTATTTTCTGATATGAATGTGTGAAACTTAAATACTTAACTAAAATAATAACAGTAATGAAGATTTGAGATCTTTTTTCAACTTAATCAAATAAAAAAATTTAGTATGCAAACATGAAAAGTTTAAAAAAATGTTCAAAAAAGTGTGAGAGAATGCTTATACTGTAAAAAATTGATACTGTTTTTACAGTATAAAATAGCTAATTTTACGGTAGTAAACTAATATTGCTAGTTTACAGTAATGAACTTTAAAATTGTTTTTACAGTAAAATACCCTATTTTATAATAAAGCTTTCAATTTTACAGTAATAAACTGTAAAATAGCTAATCTTACAGTTTATTACTGTGCTTTCACAGTTTGAAACTGGAACCTCTGCTGCCAGTATTATATTGTAAAAACAACAGCTGTGTTTTTGCAGTGTAGTTGAAAAGGAAATACTATCTAAATGATAAAATAGACTGTATTAAGCTGTACATTAGGGTGGTCACAAGTAACATGGGGAAATTTTTTTCTCAACTAATCTTTTACGGCACACCCCCTAAAATGTGCCAATAGGCTAGAAAATGAGATTTGTAAAGTTTTAGCTTAATCGGATAATATTAACACGTGCCGCAAAGAGGGTAAAGTTAAGAAAAACAGCGATTTTTAGCCAAAAATTGTAGTTTTTACTCTGTAAAACCAAAACTACTAATCCTAGAAGCTTTATTTTGGTCTCATTTTGTAGGAAATTTTATTTTTTTTAAGTCTAGTCTTATTTAAAGTTTCGAAAAAAATTATTAAATATTTTTCAGAATTTTCAAAAGTCTGGCTGCAACGCAAATCCTCGAAATTGCAAGTAACATGGGGATTTTTTTTAAAAACTAATCTTTTGAGGCACCCCCTAAAATATGCCAATAGACTAGAAAATGAGATTTGAAAAGTTTCAGCTTAATCGGATAATATTAACACGTGCCTCAAAGTGGGTAAAGTTGCGAAAAACAGCCATTTTTAGCCAAAAATCGTAGTTTTTCCTCTGTAAAACCAAAACTATTCATCTTAGAAGCTTTATTTTGGTCTCATTTTGTAGGAAATTTTATTCTCATTAAGTGCTAAAGAGTAGTAAAATGATGTTATATAATTTAACAGTATAAGTATAAAGGTGCATTAGCTTTTGTTGTCATTTTAACTCTTTGCTTTCCGTCTTAATCCCCTTAATTCCTCTATTTTAACACAGAAATTTGTTTCATTTATTTCTAAAGTACCGCGAAAATACCCCTTTTTTAATTGACAAAGTAACTCCAACAATAAGCAAATAAATGTAATTGAATATTGTAATGCTTTTAGGTTTTTGCATGAAAATTTCTTATTTTTGATATACTCTACGATTTCTGAAAAATGTCAAATAAATACTTTGGACATGATAGCAAAAATGAATGGGATAGCACTTAACGAGAATGAAATTTCCTACAAAATGAGACCAAAATAAAGTTTCTAAGATGAATAGTTTTGGTTTTACAGAGGAAAAACTACGATTTTTGGCTAAACATCGCTGTTTTTCGTAACTTTACCCACTTTGAGGCACGTGTTAATATTACCCGATTAAACTAAAACTTTTCAAATCTCATTTTCTAGTCTATTGGCACATTTCAGGGAGTGCCTCAAAAGATTAGTCGAAAAAAAAAAAAATTCCCCATGTTACTTGCAATTTCGAGGATTTGCGTTGCAGCCTGACTTGTGAAAATTCTGAAAAATATTTAATCATTTTTTTCGAAACTTTAAATAAGATTAGACTTAACGAAAATAAAATTTCCTACAAAATGAGACCAAAATAAAGCTTCTCGGATCAGTAGTTTTGGTTTTATAGAGTAAAAACTACAATTTTTGGCTAAAAATCGCTGTTTTTCTCAACTTTACCCTCTTTGCGGCACGTGTTAATATTATCCGATTAAGCTAAAACTTTGCAAATCTCATTTTCTAGCCCATTGGCACATTTTAGGGTGGTGCCGCAAAAGAAATTCGAAAATTGATTTTTTGTGACCACCCTACTGTACATATATTGCAAATTATGATTTCAATAAAGGAAAAGTAACCATCTCGATTGATAAATTAGTGTATTCGGAGCGCACCGAGAACAGAGTTTACACGTGTTTGTTAAAATGAAGGTAATTTGGAATGTTACAGTCGGTGCTTGCCAAGATGCAAATGTCTTTTATATACACGATGAAACAAAATATTTTCATTTACTTAAAACAAACAGGAATAAGTTTCGTTTAATAATAAATATGCCTACATAAATAAAGTTAACCTCAAGCAATAAGATTAAACGTTTCATCTCATAGCACCTTGTACTAGCACTGAAAGACACTTTCTTACAACTTTAGAGATCGCTTTGTAAGTGTTGCATATTTACCTTTAATCAAAATCTTAGCTGTGACCATAAATTACAGAACAGCATTTTAAGGCTGTTAAAAAGTGCTTTAGCAGCTTATCAGTAACAGTAATACGATAAAGATCACATATTTGTTCTTGTTGCCTACGTTTTTGTGCTCCAGTAATCAATTACTAATTTATAAAGTTTACAAATACCTTTGTGCTATAGATGTAAAGAAAATTACAACGTTAAGAAGGCACAAATAAGCAGTGATACTGCAGACACGTGTTTCGGCGTTACAAGGAACGCCTTTTTCAATGCAAAAAAAATTGTGAGCTTATGGATGCACAGACATCCGACAAACTTTTGTCGGATGTCTGTGCATCCATAAGCTCACAATTTTTTTTTTGCATTGAAAAAGGCGTTCCTTGTAACGCCAAAACACGTGTCTGCAGTTTCCCTGCTTATTTGTACCTAACTAACGTTGTAATTTTCTCTACATACTAATTTATAGTTTGTTGCTGACGGAACACCTTGTATCATTTCAACTCACAATCTATTAACATCATCTTTGCTTAAAGCAGCTAAGGCACAGGAACATGCAATACACCGCCAACTCGTTCATTTCGATCCATAGACTGCAGTTTCGGGCTTATTATGCCCTCATCAGCATGGAATACGAAAGTGTTAGAGTTGGAGGCAAAAATTGCCTTATAGAGCAAAAAGAGCCGAAAAAAAAAATTGGTAGCTAATGTGAACGTTACATGCAATATTAGCTATTAGTTTTTTCCGCCTCTCACCCTAATAAGACCGAAACTGCAGTCCATGGATCAAAACGAGTTGGCGGTGTATTTCATATCCTCTTTGATATAAAAGCATCCTCTAATGCTGCAGTCGACAACCTCGATTGGCTGACTATTTGATTTCCCAGTTCGATATGAACACAAGATCGAATGAAGAGGAGGGTGCGTACACTATAGACTTAAACGGATGTGTTGTATGCATGGTTAAGGTAGGCCTATGCTGGCTTTACTTTTTTTTTAACGCTTGATAAACAATACTTTGATACTTACTAGATAGTTGTATTATATTGATAAAATATTATTATTTTGACCCGCATTAAAATGTTTAAGGACACAATTGGGATTTGTTTTAAAATTCATGCAATAAAGATTGCATGAAATTCCAGTTGCTATATTTTTTTTTTTTTTAATTTCATATAGCTTTTGATTTTGATATTAAACCTAATTTGAACCCATAATATAATCAGAAATTGATATTTATAGATTCTATTCAGACAGAAAGAAAGTTCAAGATGCTACCGAGATCCACTCAAAATGGGTTGCTTACCTCTGCTCTAATTCCTAACTGAATTTTTTTTTTTTTTTTTACAAAATGCAATTGGATAGTTTTTCATTTTTTTTTTAAATTTATTTTTAGTCATTAACGTTTCTGCTTCTATTACAAGCAACAACTTAATCCCTTGCATGCAATCAAGAAAGAAATAAAGCTGCATTTTCCAGTATAAAACATGTTTTATTTCCTCTACCTGACAATAAACTGTTGTAAGCAGTGTCCAGAGGATTGCGACGCTTTCCTTTAATACGTTTCCTTGACGTAGTTAAGGACAGGACTTAAACTGCTACAAGTCAGGCTTTGTTGAGTTTACTGTCATTTTTATGACAGTTAATGCCGTTAACAGGTTCTTCTAATTTTATGTATGACTTGAATTGATATTTTTAGCTAAGACATTTTTCTGATGGTTTTTTTTAATGTATGTAAATTATTGACTATCTTTAGATTAGCCTAACAGCCTGTTGGTGATGTAAAAGTATAATTAGGATATTAGTTAATCTTAATAATGAAAATCTTAGATTTCAAATATTAAAAATAAATGAATGCATAAATAACAAAAGGAAAGGAGTACAGAAAGGGAATAGATCAATCGTCTGAGAAATTTATGTTCTTTTATTTTTATTCATTTATTAATTTTATTTATTTATTCATTTTATTTATTTGTTTATTTATTTTTAATGTTGATGAAGCTTTAATATAATATATTCTACTTCATCACCAGGAAAAAAACTGAAAGTTCATTCGGAATTTTTCCAACCGCTCGGGAAGATGCCGAAATGGAAGGGCTTTGTAACCATTCATTTTCGGCCGTAAAAAGTCAAAGCGAAATTCATTTTTTACCCATCACAGAAGTCCATAATTTGTGGATAAATTGGATTTTTAAAAATAAAATAAATTCCCGATTTATACAAAATAAAGTCAAAAACTACTGCGTCCTCCCTATCTACCTTACTACTGATAAAAATAATAACATTATTTTTAATTATTTTTGTTGCATTTTTTTTTTTTTTTTTTTTTTTACAAAACGTTTCAACAAACTTCTAAATAAACGCGGCCCTGCGGGTTTATGTAATCCTCACTGCCTCCGTAAGGAATTCCTTGAGCTCTAGCTCCTTCCAGATGCATGAATAATGTATTAATTCTTATACCTTAATTTGCATTTCAAAAGTTACGTCCTTCCAGCTTCTCCGGCAGGAATAATTTACCTTAATCTGACCATTAAGCTGTCGCATAAAACGGCTGATCCACAATATGCGACAAACATTATTTTTAATCACCGCTTCCGTTGCTTCGGACAAGAATTGCCAATAACAACTTTATAAAATCCACGAACAACGTTCTAAAGGGCCTCTGGGATGTACTTAAGTCTGAGGTAAGCTGTAGATAATATTGTTGAATAGTAGAAATACATCCATAATAAACTTTTGCGGTTGTTAGTTGAAGAAGAAAATATGGAGTGGTTTTATCTAAGATTATGTAGTTCAGTTAATTGAAAAATTTTGTTAAAGTGTTGAAAGATAAAAAAATTAGCGAAAATTAAAAAAACAGTTATGTTCTTATTTGAATATGATTCAATGATTTGAGAGCGACTATCAAATGCAACAAAGTTCTCCAATATTTTAGCATTTGCGACCCAATTAAGTAAGTTTTCCTCCTCCCCATTAAGTAACAACATATATATTGTTACTTCAATAACAATTGTTCCGTTATAATTAAATATGTATATAGGTCATTCCAGTGAAAATGGTACAAATCATGTCCGAGACTTTAGAATTTTTTAAAATCAATTTTAATAACTACCACCCATTAAGTGTATTTTTTATTGGTTCTCCATTTAATTTCGTGCCATCAAGTATCAATTGATTAGGTATAATCCATTTAGAAATGACACAAAAAAATTATCTTTGTCAGAAGAAGGGTTACCACTAAGAGGGAAAAATGCATGAAAAAATCTCACCCTCTACTGAAATTAAGGTATGATTTTTATAAATTTAAAGCATTTTTTTTTAAATCTTTATTTCGTACAAGATTTAAACATTTAAAGACAAAGTATTACTATGCAATATATCACCAACTCTTTTATTCCATCCATGTACTGCAGTTTCGTGCTATTATGCACTCATCATCATGGAATAGAAATTAAACTATTAACAATTAACTATAGAAATTAAACTATTGTTACAAATCCCTGGTTCTGCATTGGGGAAATTTATTAGTTTTCATACTCGGAATATAACAAAAAAGCTCTTAAGTATTTAATAGCATTCACACTCTCCATCGATAAAAAATATGTTGAGTTTCCAAACATTCATTTAATAAATAAGAAAATAAATGCTTATTGATGGAAATTTTACTGAAATTAATCAGCTTTTTAAGAGCACACAATTTCGTACAAATATTTGTATTAATTTATTCAGAACTAGTTAAATGTCATACAACTCCCTTAACTATAATACAATGCAAGTTTTAGTCTACTTTTTTTGCAGTTCCCTCTTTTTTAAACTTGTAAAAACAAAAAATTCTTTAATTTTTTATTTATTTATTTATTTCAGTTTATTAATTAATTTATTTATTATTATGATTTGCGTTTCTTGTATTTCTCTGGTAAGTTTGTTTTCACTGCTCAAAATTATTCTCTATGGGCGATTATTAGCAGAAAAAAGAATATACACTGTAAAAATGAATGTTGTTTTTACAGTACAAAACAGTTAATTTCATTGTAATAAACTGTAAAAATGAATGTTGTTCTTACAGTACAAAACAGTTAACTTCATAGGAATAAACTGTAAAAAATTCCAATTTTACAGTAATAAACTGCATAATTGCTAATTTCACAGTACTAAACTGTAAAATTACTAATTTTACATTTTATTACACTGCAATTTGCAGTTTTAAACTGGAACCTCGACTGACTGTATTATACTGTTGTTTTTGCAGTACAATATTGCTACATTTTACGGCCATAAACTGTAAAATTTCTAACTGCACAGAAATAAACAGCAAAACACTGTGGTTTTTACACTTTATTACTATGCATTATACAGTTTTAAATTGGAAGTTCGGCTGCCAGTATTATACCGTAAAAACAACAGTTCCCTTTTTCCAGTGTATCTGTTGGATAGTTATGACATTGTATGAAGGTTAATTTATTTGTAGAGAAGAATTTGTAGTGAAAAAAAATACATATGGGCAATTCCACGGTAACTTACGTTACATTTCGACCAACTCTTATGCATTTAGTACCTCAGTACAGACAAATTTTGTTGTACAAATCTTGTATGAAAGCATTTTTTGAAAATGACAGTTGAAAGCAAAATTAAAATGCAAAAATATTCGATGCATTTAAATTTTACAAAATATAGCAGTCAAAGATAAGGCAGTAGCTTGCGTTACACAAAAAGGGAATGACATAATATGAAAATTGGTTCTGAGGCAAATTTCTGCTCTATTACAGCTGTTTTATTGTTTGAAGCATAATTTATCAGTTCCTTATAATGCTTAGGAATATATTTTCATTAATTTAAAAATTTATTTCAAAAATTGAAAATTATGGGAATTTTTAACTGGGTAACTTATGTTACAATAACTTACGTTACAAAATTTACTTACAAGCATATCTTTATTACAAAAATATAATGAATGAAAATTACAGCTTAGTTTAGATCGAAACATCAAAAATTAACAATTATGAATTAAATTTACAGAAATTTAATATCAAACTCAATGAAAAATCAAAAATATTACATAACATAAGAATTAAATCTATACTGGTTGCTGCTATTAACAAGTTCAGGTAATTCAATTTTTCAAATCATTCTTTCTTTCTTATTATAAATTTCATCTGTCGTTACTGTCCATTTCTAATAGGTTCCAACAGCAGCCATTACTTATATTTTAAACTCGTTTTCTTCAATAATCGTCACAACTCAAGGATACAATGTATTTTCGTACTTTACCACACATCATTCACCAGCTTTTATCTCTGTTTTTTCTTCTTGTTCCTTAAAATACTTAACTAAACGAAACCCCGTAGTTTGTTAATTTCTAGTTCTTAAATGGTCATTGTCAATGCGCGGATCTTCAGAAAGTATTTTTGATAAATTTTGCTTTTTCTAACGTATTTCAATACCATAAAGAGGGACTTATATTTAAAAATCTGTAATATCCACATGACTTTTCTAATACCTCTTCTACAGCGCATCTTTTCTGCAGAGTTTAGAGGCATTGTAAAGCAGAATAAAATGTAGTTCACCTGTAAGAGATAAAATATTTTTGTATTTGTTACTTCTAAAACATATTTGATAACTTTAAATCATAACAGAAGTCATTTTTGAATAATTTATAGTACATTACTCCTAAATATTCTGAATGCAGTGATATTGTTTAGAGAGAATTAATATCTCAAAAGCCAAAAAGAAACATATAATTTATAATAGAGGTGTATTGTAATTTTATCAACAAATAGAGACATTTTAAGAAATATGATTAATTTAAATTAAGTAAATACAGTACAAATTCAAAAGAATTCTTGCATAAATTACTCCTACTTACCACATAGCTTTATTTCACAATTTACTCTCTTTATAAATACAAGTATTTAAGTTCTACTTGGGTAACTTACATTACCTGCATATGTTGGTAACTTAAGTTACACGTTTTGATTGTAGCACAAAAAATTAAATAGACAATATTTAAAAAAAAAACTTTAACTATTTGCTTAACACACACTTATAAGATAGAAAATATAGCATTGTTAACATTGCATTGCCCTTTGTTTATGCACATCATGAACTTTAACATGTTTTTGGTAACTTATGTTACATAGAACAGTGCATTTTTGAAGTTAACATAAATCACTTAATTTACGTGAAAACACTCGTTTTAGCAATTTAAAATATTGAATTAAAGTGTAATAATCAATATTCTTTCTTTAAAATAGTTATCTAAAGAACAAAATGGAAACTTACCAACGTTGAAAGATTGACCATTTGCTTTGCCAAAAGTTAAATATTCCATTTCCAACTTCAAAGTGCTGCCAAAACTAAAAATACTACATTCTTGACAAAAAATTAGTATAAATAATAAACTTCTAACATTTTTAAACCGAAAAATATGTAAAACAGACGCATTGCTGTAATTTGATTTTTCCAACGCTTACCACACTTGCGTGGAATTGCCCATATATATAGTGGGAATAAGATCAGTTTTATCAAAATCGGGGTTTTGAAAATTACCGTTTCAGCTTCCTCAGCTGTGTTATGGGAGTTTTTATTTCTTTCCCTTTAACTTGTTATTAGTTATTCAAATAAGGAGGAACAAGATAGCGAGAAAATCTCGCATTAAAATGTTTTGCGTGAGATTTCCTTTAAAAGTACGCGATTCTCGCGTTTTTGCGAGCCAGTAGAAAACCTGATCTGGTATGGCTTTTACGTGAGCGAAAAAGGTATGAAATTCTGAAGCAAGTCTCCCTCATATGTTAAGCAAAAGAAAAGTACATTAAAATACTGAAGACAGGATGTAGCAAGAAAAGAAGTGAAATACAATACAGTTACCGACATGAAATATACTAGGACAAACATTCTAAAAAGGAAAAATCGGGAGAAGAATAAACGCGGCTCAGGTATATGAAGAGGAAAACGAAAATGTGTTATATGAATGGCGATGCGTTTGAAAGGTGAGACGCTCAACGGATGACTGAACGAAAGGTGTTTGATTTTTATAGTTTTTCTTTTGATGTAACTCCCTTCATTTTATGTCTATATCTTTCTGGCCCATCCCGCTGTTGAAAAGCTTTTAAATATTTCTATGGCCATATGTTTCCTTCTCACATTATCAACTGTTATGGATGATCCTTTTACCTACTTTAATATCATGTTCCATGTGTTATGCTTTCATATTTCTTTGATTCGATGTTTTTATTATTATTTTTACTTATACATCTTCAGTTGTTTTTTTCAGATTCACTAAAAACTTGTATGTACCCTATGTCCTTACGAAAAGAAAAAAATGGGTGTTTTCTCAATTTAAAATTTGCTGAAAGTGTATCAAGCACTCAAAGAGAACTAAAAATGCGTTTAAAAGTAATACCTTCATTTTTTTAAAAATAAATTTAAAAAAAAACGTTAAACTTTGTTAAACCAGTTTCAATGAAGAAAATAAAACGCAAATATTTTTTATTTATTTATTTATGAAAAATATATAAACTTTTTTTCTTATATTTGTAATTGAGCTCTTCGCCTACTTATTTTTCTACTTTATTAAAAAATTTAATCTTTTTACGAATGAAACTTATGATTTTAAGTGGCATATAACAAACTTTTTTTTTTAATATTCAGATTATATAGTTTCCTGCTTTTATCCTAATAAAACTAAAAACCTTTAAGATTGAAACTTTTTTCCGTTACTAGTAAGGCTAAAAAATAGGAATAAAAATCTACGATACGTTAGAAAATTTCATCGTTCGTTTTCAAATGACTACAATATGCGATTGAGCAGAGGAATAAAAAGAAAACTAGTTCTTTCTTGCAAAATTGCCGCAAGTATAACATAACAAAACTTTTATCGAAGTTCCTCGGGGGGGGGGGGGGGGTAACTTGAGAGTTTTGTTTTAAAAAGCACACTAGAATCAAACCCGCGGTCCTTATTTCTTTCATGCGAGTATTTCTATTTTTCCTACAATAAAAAACTTTTTCGTTTTCCAATGTACTTAAAGTGGTAAAATTTTCGGGGCTCCAAATGCGAGTTTGGAAACACGTGCTGATGTAAAGGATCGTTTTTGTCTTTTATTATTCGAATGAGCAAAAAATGTGGGTTTCTTTTTATGCCATTTGACACTTTTCTGCTTCTGTTGCTCTCTAAACGCTTGGCTTTTCGAAAGAGTTTGCTACTTGAAATTTTGTTTCAAATATATTTTTTGGGGGAACAAAATGATGATCATCCTTTATTTTGTGGGAATATTGCTGCTTTCACGAAATAGACGGACGCATAAATGCTCATCTCTATGAAAACTTTTTAGTAAATCGTGGATAAGATGAAACCTGGTAGTTATGGTTCATCAATGAGTAATGCGTTTGGGTTTCTGGACTACGGTGTATATTATTTACACTATATACAAAACAGTTTTCTCGTTTCAGGGATGATCAGTTCTCCAATGCACCAGATCAGCACTATAATATACACAAATTCACAGTTCAAGTTCTCTGTTCGTGATTCGTATGTTTCTTACGCACTTGGGCTCAAGCCTCCCGGTGCCGCAGTTTCTTTCACTTTCGAGACCAAGTCCCCGAAGTTTCATCCACCGCTCGGAGATCCCTCCTCAGCCTCGTCTCACTCGATGCTGCACAAATTGGGTCTCTCCCCTCCTCTCGGGTGTGGGTCGTATTTATGGGGGTGCCTTGACCTTCGGTCAACGGGTGCGCTAGAGGACGCACGTACGCAGATTTTGCCATCACGTACACCATCGTTCGCTCACGTACGCCCTCCTTGGGTCACGTAGCCCGTCAACCTAGGCCCAACCTGACACTGGTGTAACTCATTTCAATATTAACTCCCTCCTCTTTTTAGACTATGATTCCAGACTTAAAATGTTTAATATGTATAGTTTTGAGCAAAGGAGAGTCAGGGGGGGGGGGCATGATTCAGTTGTTTATATTTATCAAAATGAAAGGTGTAATGCGGTTAAATTTTTGCACGTAAAGCAAGACAGGGGGTCATTGTCATAAGCTGTTTAAATCTCGGGCTAACCTGGAAATTCGGGAAAATTACTATTATAGCACTGTAGTGGGAACTAGGAATGGTTTACTGGGAGAGGCGGTAAGAATCAATGGAGTGGATAGTTTTAAAAGGGCGTTTGATCGTCATTGGGGTCTATTTTTAGACTAAGACCAGCCCAGTTGGGCCCAGAGGCTGTAGTCATTTGTATTTGTATATTATTTGACGTACTTTCTGTAAATATGAAATTTGTGTTGCTCCATAGTTTTAAAAGATGCATGACTCAATTGAATTATCCAAATGACACACAGCTTGAAACCTTTCACTCATGACCATAAATTGGATTTCAGGTATACCCTTGACGTAGCTAATCAACAGCTTATCTTTCTCAGTCCATTCCCAAGGGTGGTGTGACATTCTATTTTATTTGCACTTTATGCTTGAAATTTTAACTTTTTCATTAAATTTTTATATATTTGCGTTTATTTGTCATAGCAGTACTTTATATTGGATACCACAAAGATCTTTTTAAATAAAGTATAAATTATATTATTTATGTGGGAAACGTTGATATGAAACATATACCTAAGAAATTGTTTAAACATATTTGAGGACCCTTTACTAGAGTATAAAATATTAGTGTACACTTATAAAGAAAAAGTCGTATACATACCTTTTCCAACAACCTTAACATTTCGACTTACGCAAGGGATCTTGATGAGCATATCTCAGGTAAGTCCAGACTCCAAAGTAAATATAAGGAAACGTTTAAGAGGTATTTCCCATCTTAATCTCTACTAAAAATAAAGCTGAAGGTGGGTCTGTCTTTCTTTCCTTCCTTCCTTCCTTCCTTTCTTTCTGTCTGTTACTCGGGTAGAGCTAAAACCCTCTGTCGATTTTCATAAAATTTGGCACAAAATCAGTTTGTAGCATGGGGGTGTGCATTACGAAGCGTTTTCTCGAAAATTATATTTCTTTCGTTTTTTTTTTTTTTTTTAATTCTTATTCTTAGCTCATTTTTTATACAAATTCGATAAAATGGGGAAAAAATATTTCATACACATTTTCAGGTCTTATGTCATTCGGAAGCTTAAAATTTTCTGCTAAAAACGATATCAGTTCGTAGTCTCTACGAGCATTAGAAGAGCTGCAATAATTACTTTTAGAATTCCGGAATTCAAGGCTTGCCATCAGCAAGTCAAACGATTTTAAGTGAGTAAGCTCGAGAATAAAATTTGGAAAAAAAGATGAAATGAATTATTTTATCAACGGAAAGTAACTTTTCATGCTGTTTTCATCGTTACGTTTTTATATCTCTGTCTCTTATTTGTTTCTTTCTTTTTCCTTTAATAATTTTTTCAATATATTTGTTTTTTACTGCAATCCAAACTTCAAGCCATATTAAAATGAGTTGAAAGAAATATTTTATTGAAAGAAATATTTTAACTGTTGTGAAAAAAAAAACCGTCTGCTTTCTTTTTTCAGTTTTTAAGGAATAAAACTCGGTAAATTATAAAAATATCGTATAAATTGCGGTATTGCAACGTTCTTTCTAAAATGTTTCATTTCCAAAAATGTATTATTTTGTTTTTAAAGCTGGGAAAAAAAACTGCCTGTAAACTGTAAAATTAGCAGTTTTACAGTTTATTACTGCAAAATTATTTGTAATATACTGTAAAAATAGCAATATAATACTGGCAGCAAAGGTTCTAGTTTAAAACTAAAATAAACAGTAATAAACTGCGCAATTTTACAGTTTACTACTGTAAAGCAGCAAAATTGTACGGTGTATTAGTGTAAAATGAGCAACTTTGCTACTTTTTTTAATATTGTACTGTAAAAACAACAGATGTTTTTTACAGTGCAGGGTTAATCCATGTCAAATCACCCAGGAAAACGGGATTTTGTAACCCATGTCCTCGGATTTTGATATAATTTGGTGTATTTAATATTTTTATAGTGGTAAGTAACCATATGAATTCTTTTGCCCATATGTGATCTGGTTTTTGTTTTACAGGCCGTCAAACTTTTCAAAAAATTGCATTTTCTGTCAACCGCTAAGCCTAATCTGCATGTATACGTAACTCTTCAGTAAATTGTGACGGGTGAAGAAATCTTTCAATATTTCCAAAAATTCTCAGATATGTTGCTGAAAGTATGAGGATTTAATAAAAAAATACTTGAAATTTATATAATGTAATTTTGCTTGAATAAAATTTCAATAAACTACGACAAGCATTTTTTTTTCTTGTGCAAAACATGAGTTTACTTAAGTGGCATTTCACGAAAAGGCGGAGGTCCTATTCAATAATGGAAGCATTCGAAATGAGCCTGAAGGTGTGTTCTATCATTGCAAAGAATAAAATTAGTGGTTTTTTTCGTTTTCTCGTTGCTGTTGCACAATATACACATTTCAGTATCAAAATTTTTGAAAAAAAGTTCTAGTCATTTTCCTAACCTAAATTTCACTGAAAAGCAAACATACCTTTATTTTTAAGTGTATTTACAGCCCTATTATGCTGCTTAAAAATCATCTTAATCCCTTATTAAGCAGAAAGAAAAGTGAGAAATAATTTATGACTCCCAAATTCAGTTGTTAAGTTCAGCAAAATATCAGATGTAAAAAAAAGATGTGCAAAACTTTAATTTACTTTAGTAGCTTTTTATGAAGAGGCGGAGGTCGTATTCAATATTAGAAGCATTCGAAATAAACCTAAAGGTGTGTTCTATCATTGCAAAGAACAAAATCAGTGGCTGTTTTTTTTTTTGGTTGCATTTGCACAATATATACATTTCAGTACCAACATTTTTGAAAAAAGTTCTAGTCATTTTCCTAACTTAATGCTCAATATTTTTTGTGTAAAAGAAGCATAGCCCATGCTTTTGTAGCATAAAAACGTATTATATTTATTTTTAATGATTTATAATTGTATTGAATGTGCGAAGAAGAGAAAGGATAGCGCAATCTTTGAAGAAAAAATAACAATGAAAAATATGAGTTTCCGAATATTATCGGATTGTTTGTCTTTGAAGTGTTTGTGTGATCCTGTTTTCAGCAAATTTAAGGAATATACTGTTTGATATTTTAACGCTCGACCTTCCTTGCATTTCCGACGTCGGACAGTACTTGTTGAAGTCACGTTATCATGAAATATTCGGAATACTTATTTTGTACATATTCAATCTCCTTTTGAAGAGAATAGTAACATCTTCCAGAATCTTATGTTACGGACCGTTTGACGTAGTTATTTCATCTAACATCTTACCATTTCTTGGTTATAGTAAAGATAATAGTCCTTTCTTAGGTAAAAGATAGTCTTGCTTCAAGTCCAGCATAGTCACTTACTTGAAAATTTTCAATTTTTTTTCTTTTAAACTCCAATAGCAAGTGTCGAAAGCTGTATTTGCTCTTAACTGGATGCTGAAATTTCTAGTTTATTTTTATTGAATTATGTCTGTCCGGGGCTCTAGCTTTTTAATTATCTCCTATTATTATTTATCAGCGCAAACCAACCTTCCTGATAAGCGAATCCAATGAAAAACAAACAAACCAAAATAGAAAACCCACTCACATTCTTTATCCCTCTTATCACTATGACCCATATTTTGATAAAATAAGAAGAGACCTGATACATGCGCAAATGCAAGGAAGGTTGAGCGTTAAAATATCAAACAGTATATTCCTTAAATTTGCTGAAAACAGGATCACACAAACACTTCAAAGACAAACAATCCGATAATATTCAGAAACTCACATTTTTAATTATTATTTTTACTTTAAAGATTGTGCTATCCTATCTCTTCTTCGCACATTCAATACAATTATAATTCATTAAAACTAAATATAATACGTTTTTATGCTACAAAAGCATGAACAATGCTTCTTTTACACAAAAAATATTGAAAATTAAGTTAGGAAAATGACTAGAACTTTTTTCAAAAATGTTGGTACTGAAATGTGTATATTGTGCAATAGCAACAAAAAAAAAAACGAAAAAAGCCACTAATTTTGTTCTTTGCAATGATAGAACACACCTTTAGGTTTATTTCGAATGCTTCTATTATTGAATATGACCTCCGCCTCTTCATAAAAAGCTACTAAAGTAAATTCATGTTTTGCACATCTTTTTTCTACATCTGATATTTTGCTGAACTTAACAACTGAATTTGGGAGTCATAAATTATTTCTCACTTTTCTTTCTGCTTAATAAGGGATTAAGATGATTTTAAGTAGCATAATAGGGCTGTAAATACACTTAAAAATAAAGGTATGTTTGCTTTTCAGTGAAATTTAGGTTAGGAAAATGACTAGAACTTTTTTTCAAAAATTTTGATACTGAAATGTGTATATTGTGCAACAGCAACGAGAAAACGAAAAAAAACCACTAATTTTATTCTTTGCAATGATAGAACACACCTTCAGGCTCATTTCGAATGCTTCCATTATTGAATAGGACCTCCGCCTTTTCGTGAAATGCCACTTAAGTAAACTCATGTTTTGCACAAGAAAAAAAATGCTTGTCGTAGTTTATTCAAATTTTATTCAAACAAAATTATATTATATAAATTTCAAGTATTTTTTTATTAAATCCTCATACTTTCAGCAACATATCTGAGAATTTTTGGAAATATTGAAAGATTTCTGCACCCGTCACAATTTACTGAAGAGATACGTATACATGCAGATTAGGCTTAGCGGTTGACAGAAAATGCAATTTTTTGAAAAGTTTGACTTCCTGTAAAACAAAAACCAGATAACATATGGGCAAAAAAATTCATATGGTTACTTACCACCATAAACATATTAAATACACCAAATTTTATCAAAATCCGAGGGGGGGGGGGCATGGGTTACATGACCGGGTGAACTGACGTGGAATGACCCTGCAGTGATTTATTTTATTTAACGAAATTTGCTATCAGTTATCAGTTATTATAAAATTATATATGCTGTACATACATTCAGTTTTTATCAGAAAATACTATACATCACAATCCTAAGACGTTTGCTTCGCTTACTTTCCACCCATTGTAAATTTCACGTGTCTCAAAAGCATTACAAATACCATATGGATTTCTACTCTGACGTTGAATGTATCCATTTGTTACAAATATAGTTTTTAACTATACGCTTCACTTTGTTGTATTACACAACACATCACTGCTTAGCATAAACTCCATATATATTTTATCTGCCATAAATCGATACATAAAAGGTTAAAATAAAGTTTAGTTCAGCAACATTTTCAAGCAGGCTGCGAAATTAATAACGAAAATATCATGATATGTTGTATTTATTCAAGAGAAACATTTGAAAGAAGATACAGTAAATAAATGATACTGTGGATCCCAGAAAAACTGATAAAGTAACAATACCAGATGTTGAGAATGTATATGTTTTGTAAAGAATAACAGAAATGGAAATCGATAATTTTGCTCGTTGCTTTATGGATTGCCAATGCATATGTTTGAATCGCTTGAGAGTCTGAAGTTTATGTAATAACAGACGGTGCATGTTCAAGGAAATGCATAAGGCATTCACAACAAGGTTCTCTAATTCCAGTACGTCATTTTGTAACTTAAATTCAATTCGTTATATTTTATTAAAATACCTCAAAACAAAGCATTTAAGAGTTTGTGTTTTAAAGTATGGAGAAACAAGCGAATACAAATTTTCAAAATTTTTCTAATTGATACAACCTTTATAGGGTTTTTTACAGGATTTTTTATTAGGGTTTTTTATAGGGTTATATAGGTACTTTTTATAGGGTTTTGGTTTAAAAAGAGGCATTGCTAAAGGAATGTCAAACAGAAATTAGTTTATATTTCCTTCATTTCACAAACATATAAACAGTCCTTATGGAACTACTTTTTTACGTGTTTTTTTTTTCTATAATTTGAAAAGAGAAATGCAGTTCAAAATTAAACTGAAATTTCAGAGTTTCGGTCACCTACAATTTTAAGTCTTAGTGAACAGTAGTTCTCTCTTTTAAGTATCAAGACTAAAAATCGCTTGTTATACAGAAGGGGGAAATCTGAAATTTGAAATCGTTATCTTACCTCACCTGACACACATATTTTACTTGTAAAATACTAACACACAGTGTTTCATAACTTCTACGAATACAAGTTTCTGTCCATAACGAAGCTTTAGCAAAACGGAATAAAACAATGCGTGAAAGTTTGTCAATGCTTGTAATAATAAATAAGTTCTCAACAAGATAGAACAACTTATTAACTCGTTAAAAACCAGCTGTTTGAAGCAAGTTTTCATGTTCTTTAAAAATCAGTTACATTGGCAAACTCCCAGAAGTGAAATTCGACAAAAAACGTGCCAAAAACGTATACTGCAACTTTTCCGTGTGCATCAAATTGTCTTTTACAGTTTACTGCCGTGTTTTATGTTGTGATTTTATTTTTAAAAAGTCGGTCTTGTCAACCACTTTCTACAATTTACGTTTCTACGCTTTTCTGAGTTTTTCTACTATATAGGATATGTTTTGATGTTTCCTGAGCATTCGACGCATACTTTTAAAGTTTCTAACATACGCGGATTACATTACATAAAACATATTGCGGAAGTGCCAATGCAATTATACTTAGACGAGACCGGGTATGAATGATTCAAAATTTTCACTTTTTGATTTTTCTATTTTTTTATTACAATGAATACATACCAAAATAAAATGTCCTGCAATAGTATTTTTCCTTCGTATTAAATACCAGGTCCGTCATTTCAAGTTTTTCCACAGGGGTGGGCAAAGGGTCCAAACAAAGGGTCCAATTTCATCGGAAAACATAAAAAAACACGCCCACTTATATGTAAATACTTTGATTTCTCAAAGTCAGGGGGGAATTGACCCCCCCCCTCTGACCCCCCTAAATGACGGGCCTGTTAATCACTAATCTTACCAATTCGCTGGCATACTTATTCCTCGAGTGAAAAAAGTTGTTCAAAAGTTTTTCAACGTGTATCAAGTATATGCAATGTGAGCCAAGTTGTTAGCATTGGCTTAAATCTTAATAATAGATACTCTTGTCAATACCTTAAATAACAACGGGCAAATAAATGTATACATTTATATAAGTAGGTACCTACAAATAAATTTATATTCGCTTTCTTCTCGCAATAATCTAAAATATTGTTTGTTACCAATTACAGAAGATGGCCTGTTATGGGTACACAGCCTCTTGCTATAAATTTTTCTCAACATTTTTTTCTTAGTGGCACACTTATAGTTAAATTTACGCTTTCCGTAACACGTTTCTCTTGAACTTCAGAAAGTTATAGTTAATAGAAACATTTTCATGACAATATTAGATTTAAAACTTAACATTTTGCCGCAACGCTGGAAGTATAACAGTCTTTTCTTCTATTTACCTACAGCAGAAAAATATTCTTTTTATCTTGCATTAAAATAACTAAGCTAGGTAGTATAAAATAAACAATAAGGATAAAACCGTATGAGCAAATGCTGTCTTCTCTTTATTCAAATGCATTGAATAATTACTTGTTCTAACAAATGACTATAAAATGTTGTTTCCCGTAGCATTTTGTATTCAACAAAACTATTGTATTCATATAACTCATTATTATGCTCAATATATATTTTCACAGTATGTCATTTTTCACAAAATTTTTGGAATTTTCCCAAAACAGCATAAAGATATTGTAACGAGTCCGTAGCACCTTCAACTTTCTTCAAATGAGCATTCCAATCTTGAGGAAGTAACTATAAATTTATTTACAAGTATTTACACTATTTACAATAAGAGCAGAAAACAATTGCTAAACATCAGCAATTAGGCAACAAACAGTACACTGTACTCTCAACAGTAACTCAGCACCACGTATCTAACGTGAACAGTAATTAAGCAATTACAAAAGCAAAACAACCATCCGCCCAAGCGAACGAAAACGAGCATCTCAGAAAACCCATCTGAGAAAAACTAACTGACTTGTGTTCAAGGCCAGCTTTTTATACTCTGAAGGACATTTCTACTATGTTCTAGAAATATCTGGAGTATGCTGTTTATTCATAAATTCGAACAATCCATTCACGAAACTTCTAGTAAAAAGAAAACAAAAACACACTCAGCGCGAAAATGTCTTCACGCTTATTAAAGTTAGGGCAAGTGTAAAAACTGCAAAGTGTTACAGGGCCGGTATACTAGTGATAAAAGTGATATCTTCAGATACTTTTGCAACATGACGTCAGATAAAACCAAAACTAATGAAAATGATGCAAGGCAGGAAAAACAACAACTATTTACAAGATTTGTAACATTGCCCCCTTCCCAAGGACTGCACGTCCCGGGCAGTACAATCATCAGAAAGGAAGCAAGGGAAAATTTACAGGTGCACACATTACATGATGACCAATCGTAAACAGGATAAACAATAAAAATGAGAACATGAAAGAAATAATAACATTGATAGAGAAATATTACAAACAATTAAAGGCAAAAGTTATTATTTCTTTCATGTTCTCATTTTTATTGTTTATCCTGTTTACGATTGGTCATCATGTAATGTGTGCACCTGTAAATTTTCCCTTGCTTCCTTTCTGATGATTGTACTGCCCGGGACGTGCAGTCCTTGGGAAGGGGGCAATGTTACAAATCTTGTAAATAGTTGTTGTTTTTCCTGCCTTGCATCATTTTCATTAGTTTTGGTTTTATCTGACGTCATGTTGCAAAAGTATCTGAAGATATCACTTTTATCACTAGTATACCGGCCCTGTAACACTTTGCAGTTTTTACACTTGCCCTAACTTTAATAAGCGTGAAGACATTTTCGGGGCGGCTCCAATTCTTGACTGCTGATACCTTGTCTGGATCTGTTCGTACACCCTCTGAAGAGATAATGTGACCAAGGTAGTTCACCTCACGGCGGAACAAGTTACATTTGGACGGACTTAACTTCAAGTTGGCTTCCTTAAGCTTTTGCAGCACCTTCCTAAGATTAGCCAAATGTTCCTCAAAACTGCGTCCTATGATGATGATGTCATCCAAGTAGACAAGACAGGATTCATATGAGAGTCCTCGTAGCACTGATTCCATAAGACGCTCGAACGTGGCTGGAGCATTGCAGAGGCCGAAGGGCATCACTTTAAACTGCCACAAGCCTTGTCCGGTTGTAAACGCCGTCTTCTCTCGGTCGTCGGGGTGTATCTCCACCTGCCAGTAGCCGCTCTTTAAATCCAGGGTCGAAAACCACTTGTGTCCGGAAAGGGTGTCCAGAGTGTCATCGATCCGTGGAAGAGGGTAACTGTCCTTCTTGGTGATGTCATTCAGGCGTCGGTAATCAACACAAAATCTGGTGGAGCCGTCTTTCTTTCGGACCAAGACGATAGGGGATGCCCAAGGACTGGATGAGGGTTCGATGACGTCATTCTCCTGCATCTCTTTCAAGAGGATCTCAACCTCTTCCTTCTTGGCAAACGGTAGTCGTCTTGGATGCTGCTTGATAGGGGGATGATCTCCAGTGTCGATCCTATGCTGCGTTAAATTCGTGCGACCAACATCCTCGGATGTAGATGAAAACACCTGCTTGAAGTTGTCCACCAATTTTTCCGCAGCGTATCTTTGATCCTTCGATAATGGTGCACTCCCAATTAATTTCGAAGTCAAGGATTCGGAAGACACAGTCTCGGAGGAATCAATTCTTCTAATGATGCAGTTTACGGGAGTACAAGTTGCCAACACTTCTCCTTTCTTGATATTCCTCGGTCTTTCACTTACATTGGCGACTCTCACAGGAACTGCATTCCTTGAAAGGTCCACAAGCGTAGATGCCACTAGTACTCCTTTTGGGCTATTACTCTGGTTAGGATATTCAATGAGGCCGAATTTAAAGCTGTTGTTTTCCTTGAGGGAGCCAGGTATTAGTATTTCTGATCTAGAGGGAATCAATGAATCAGTTTGGGCTATTATTTGATGAGCGGATTTTAAGTTATTTTCGGTATTGAAAACTACTATGTCTTCCCTCATCGAGTGCAGCTCATTATTTCTACAGTCAATAGAAAAATCAAATTTTCTCAAAAAGTCCAATCCGAGAATGAAGGGATCTGTAATGTTAGCGACGAATGCCGTGTGATGGTAAGTGGCACTCCCGAACATTATTTCTAAGTTCACTTTTCCTTCAATCTCGATTTTGTCACCTGTCACAGTTTGGAGAGTAACGCAGGGCGGCGTCCATAAGATCTTGAGTCCAAATTGACGAGCCACATCAGTCTTAATAATGGTAACGTTGGCTCCTGTGTCCACAATCATTTCGCAGGGAAACCCATTCACATAAGCGTAAATGAAGAGTCCGTTGCAGCCGCCACTTCTTGGGGAAATCTGGAAAAGTTTGGGAGACGTCTTCTTTTCTTGGCGAGCTTCGCAATTCTTTCGTACGTGGCCCTCACCGCCACATTTCCAGCACTTCTGTGTTTGTCTACCTTGGTCTTTGTGAGCCGCAATCTTCTTCAGGGTCCCCGACATCTCTTTGATTTGTCGCTCAATGTCCGAGAGAGGAGTTGAGTTCAAATCTTGGGCACTCCCTTCCACGCCTCTGGTCGAATGGCGATCCTTGCGGGACATTTGCTGTGCAGCCTCGAACTTCATTGCGTAGACCAGACCGGATTTAAGATCTTTGATGTCCGCCATCCGGAGAGCCGTCTGAATTTCTGGATTTCGCACTCCATCTATGAAGTAGTTCAGGGCCAGGCTATCGCGAACACCCGAAGGACAGTCCGAGAAGGCGAGATGGGAAAGCCTCTCAACGTCTGCTGCAAAAACTTGCAAAGTCTCTCCAGCCCTCTGGAGTCGGGATTTGAGCTGAAGTTGGCTGAATTCTTTTTGGCAGGATTCGCCAAAGCGAAGCTCCAAGGCCGATGATAAGGCTTCGAAGTCATGGTGCTTGTCCTCTGGGAAGGTCTGTAGTATGTCAGCTGCATCCCCTCTCAGCGAGGCTGCAAGGTGACAGGCTTTCGTGGAAGAGTCCCAGGAGTTTGCTTCTGCAACGATGAGGAACTGCTTCTTGTATATATTCCACGAGGTCTTCCCGTCAAACGTGACCAGTTTGATGGATGGACGGGAAGTTCCAGCTGCAGCAACACAGTCACTTGAGTTGTTGGAGGATGCTGATAACTTCGATTCAAGCTCTTTAATTTTCTTTTCCACGTGGTTTTCTACTGTGGTGATTCGATTCTCAACGCTGTCAACTTTCTCTTCTAGAGCCTCCACTTTATTTTCCACATTGGTAAATTTACTTTCCACCAAACTTTTCATTGACGTTAAATCGCTTTTAATTTCTTCAGCTAGATCATTTTTCAATTGTTCTTGATTAGTTGCCAGATCAATTTTTAATTGTTCTTGATTAGTAGCCAGAGTCGCCATATCATTCTTTATTTGCTCTTGATTTGAAGTTATGCTTGCGGTTAAATCACTCTTTAATTGTTCTTGATTCGCAGTCATGTCACTTTTAACAGCGTTGATCGCATCAAGGAGTTTTTGCAGTTGTTCCTCCATTGCTCGAGTAATCACCATAAAATTCCGAAGTCAAAAAGTCCTTAGGAAGAAAAGTCCGAATTCACAGGTAATTCCAAGAAAGTCCTTGAAGATGCCCCACGTTGGGCGCCAAAATTGTAACGAGTCCGTAGCACCTTCAACTTTCTTCAAATGAGCATTCCAATCTTGAGGAAGTAACTATAAATTTATTTACAAGTATTTACACTATTTACAATAAGAGCAGAAAACAATTGCTAAACATCAGCAATTAGGCAACAAACAGTACACTGTACTCTCAACAGTAACTCAGCACCACGTATCTAACGTGAACAGTAATTAAGCAATTACAAAAGCAAAACAACCATCCGCCCAAGCGAACGAAAACGAGCATCTCAGAAAACCCATCTGAGAAAAAGTAACTGACTTGTGTTCAAGGCCAGCTTTTTATACTCTGAAGGACATTTCTACTATGTTCTAGAAATATCTGGAGTATGCTGTTTATTCATAAATTCGAACAATCCATTCACGAAACTTCTAGTAAAAAGAAAACAAAAACACACTCAGCGCGAAAATGTCTTCACGCTTATTAAAGTTAGGGCAAGTGTAAAAACTGCAAAGTGTTACAGGGCCGGTATACTAGTGATAAAAGTGATATCTTCAGATACTTTTGCAACATGACGTCAGATAAAACCAAAACTAATGAAAATGATGCAAGGCAGGAAAAACAACAACTATTTACAAGATTTGTAACAATATATTTACGTAGTTTATTTTATGCTTGTTATGGGGTTCAAAAAATGAAAAATAAAAAAAATACTTTATAAAGGTTACATAAAAAAAAAAACTAAATTGTGAACTTATTAACTCCTTAATTATGTATTTAACTATTTAGCATGACATAACCTTAATTTTCAGAAGTAATTGTTATGAGTTGCTGACAAAGCTGTCTTAATCACGTTTTTAAAATATGTTTAATGTTTTGATTGAAAACTGAAATACAAAATAATTTCATATAGCTTAAAAGCTCTGCATATGAAATTAAATCTAATTAAAGATGATGGGGTTTCAATTATTGGCTAAATAAAGCTGTTTATAAGCTGTATTTATGCCTTGATTGCTTTCTTGTCATTTGTTTTACGTCAAATCTTCTTATTAAGTTTAATTCTATGTTGTATAGGCATAACATTAAGCTAAAATATTAAAGCAAAAATATCCCACGGATGTTGATGATATGCGTTATAATTTATTGAAGATCACGTGTTTGTAGTCTATAATATAACGTTCATTTTGAAAAAAAAAGCTTTTACATGAAAAAGAAAACCAGTAATCATTGCGAAAAGCGTACAAGGGTCATTCCATAGTGACTAACGTAACATTCAGAGCTGATTTTGTAACTGTTTTTACTTGTAATTTAAAGGATAAAAAATATTTTTTAGTTATGCTGGTGGATTTACAATGTACATGGTATCTATGTATCATTTCTGCTAAGAATTTAAAACAAAATTACTGACAGTAGATGTTTTTTCAACCAAAATAGCAGCGTGACTAACGTAACATTTTTGCAACCCTGAAAATGAATGCTCATGTTGTGAGGCAAAAATTTCTCAAGTTAAGCAAGTGTTAAAAATTGAATGATATGTTTGAAAAATGTGTAAAGTTGGCTTTTAAAAACATAAAACACATTTATTAAATCTTAATTTTTTTTAGTCTTAAGTGTCACTTTTACTCAAGATGGAGTGTGACTAACATAACGTGACTAACGTAACCATCGAATAACAAGCAGTAAACACACTACAAACTATTTATTATGGCTAATCTCAGTGATAATTACAATACTTTTTTCAATTTTTTTTAACTTCTTATGTTGTATGATTTTTATTTATTTACTTACTAGCTGACCCGGCGAACTCTGTTCCGCCTTAAATCCAATAAATAAGCAAATTTTTGAATTTATTAAGTTTTTTGTTATTGGAAAATACAAAAAAAAAATTAAGTACTTACATTAATCATTCATTATTGTTTCTGTATTTCAGTACATAGGTACATAGGTTACACTCTTCACTTAAGTACCTTGTGATACACCACATTTTTTGTTTTATCATCAGGCGCAAAAACAAACAATGCAGATGATCTTCCGATCCGCAAACATGCCACATATAATTGACCATGGGAAAAAAAGTGATGTTCTAGATTCAAACCACAAACTTTTAAGGATTGGCCTTGTGATTTGTTGTTGGTCATGACAAATGCAAGACGGATCGGAAATTGAAGTCTTTGAAATTCAAACGGCATATCGGTTGGGATCATCGGGATCCTCGGATTGAGCAATCGTTTCTGACACCTTATCACATATAAATTTCAGAAGAAGTAACGCGTTTATTTATAATTTACTTCACATAAAAGTCAAATAACACTCAACGCCCCGCTAACTTACAATCTGTTTACTGCGCTCCGGAAGCTGCCAGAACGTGTGCTTTATGTCGCTCAGCCATGGAGGTGTCAAAAAAGACTTAGACAATAAGACATTTTTTTCTATTTATGTAACTGACACACATAAATTATACCCTATGTCCGTCTCCTGGCACTAAGCTACCTAACCACCAATTTTTAGATATATCGGTACAGCCGTTCTTGAGTTATAAATAGTGTAACTAACACGACATTCTTTTATATAAAAAGATTTATTTTTTTTTTTTTGATACTTTTTTCACTTCGGTATTTTCTTTTCTTCGGCTGAAGTTGACATTTCTATGGAATGACCTACAACGATAATTCTTTTTTTCGGTTGCGAGTCAGATTTCTCAGCTTTTAAGGATATTGAAGTTTTTAAAGTAATTTTTCGGTTCTATAAAAGTTTCAATTTTATAGAATAATATTTGTTTTCCGCCTGTTTTTGGTGTTAATGTTTAAGAGGAAAATATTTTTTAGGTAAAAATAAAGTAGAGACTATGGTTAGTAAACACATTGTTGAAATTTTGAGTGAACTGAAAGAAGAAGTAACAACTGAAGGGAAACCTTTAGTGAATAATATTATTTGAGCAAATTCTAAGTGATATATTTATAAAAATATAACTAAAATCAAATCTTTCCAAGGCTTTTCCAAAATTTATAAAAATATAACAAATGTTTTATGAGCTTGGATTTGGTAATCTTATAATTTATTTTGTATAAAAACCTTATCGCTCATTCTTATTTCCAAGAAATGCTTTTTTATAATGAAATTTGATTTTTTAGCTAATATATATATTTTAATATAATTATCTTAACTCTATGTTAAACATGCAAGGAAATGATATCATTTTTAGAGATGTTAACGAAGACTGAAAGCATAAACTCAAATATGTAGCTCATATTAACATCAGATCTGTAACGGCCTAAAAGTGAGTAATCTAAGGAGGGGGTAAATAACTTCCTTGACCTCCCCCCTTTTATTTTACTTGCATTTAGACCCAATTTAGACTTAGAATCCAATATTAATTTTTTTCTGCAAAAAAATTCTTTTTTCAGAAAACTCGTGTAGTAAGCAATAAATATGAAACTCAATTTTCTTAAAATATTAGGTTTCGAAACAAAATTACATTAATATAAACTGAGGAAGAATTTTACATCTTACTTATTAAACCAGTCTAAAATTCATTTAATGAGAGAATATCCTCAAATCTTTACGGTGAAAAATTTTGAAAATTACCCGAAAAATGATTGGAAAGCTTCAGTAAATATACAATACAAAGTAATTACTTTTGAAATAAAATACAAATAGATGACAATGAAAGTTACATTTTAACGCAAAATAATCCGTCAAAACTAAATTAAGCAACATTCGGAAATGACTACGCCAAGCCAGACATTAATAAAAGTGTAAAATGATCAGCAAAATAAGTGTAGGGGCTTTTCCATTAGCCGGGTGCTAGATAAAAATCGTCAGATAAAGAAGAATTCAGCCTTAGACACAGCCTTTGTTTTCTTTTTGAATGAGAGAAAGAGTAGTGTTTTTCTCGTCTCGAATCATACTCACATTAAATATCTCAAAAATTTAATTCATGATTCCAAAAAATGCATATATTATTTGTTTACTTTCATTTAATAAGTCATAAGTTGCGGAACGCCAATGAGAGATGATTGGATCCTGAGTTGTGACCAACTTTAAATGAAATTGGAATTTATTTCCCCTAAAAATCAGTACTAATAAGGCTTTCAGTATCAATTCACTCTGTACTCCAATTCAGTTTTCTACATCAATATTTTTTGACCCTAAAGATGGGATAAACATCACTTTTTACCGCAAAAATAATATTCTGACTTTTGTAAACAAACATTTTGGGTGGTGATTGTTCAGCGGTCTCTAGCGGGCAAATTGGAGCCTTTAATGTTTTGAGTAATGATACAGCCGTTATCGAGTGAAGCCTTGGTTAAAGAAATCGATCATTGTGGTGTGATTTTGCGGTGTGCATCGTTCAAATAAGGTTGTGATGATGATGTCGTATCCAAATAAGGTTGTGTTTTTTAAAATAAATTACGGCTGTTTTGAATGCGTAATTGCAACCAAGGGCTTAGAAATGCTTTTCAAGTGAGTCTAAATAAATACCTCGAACTTTTGAAAGAAGCACAATTTTACAAATCTCTTTTTCTTTTAACCGAGCAGGGCTCAGTTGCCAGGTACTGTACAAATTATGTAAGGAAGGAAATAAACAGATATTTTAAATCAAGAGTAAACATCGTAATCATTTACCACATTTTTAACACAATAAAAACATTTTAGTATTTCTTAATAGCATTGTAAATACAGGGTGTCCACTCCAATCGTGGACCAATAGCTAATTTCTAAACCGTTAGAGATACGCATATAGTTTATTTAGGAAAAAATCTCCAAATTATGAAAGGAATTTTGGGTCTATTCAATGTTTTTCAAAAAATCAAATTTTGAAAGAGTTACGAAATTTAAATTTTTATACAGCCCCCCAGTCCTGTCAATCATATTTAGTAAAACATTCTTGACACTGTAACGTTTAAAACTAAAAAAAAATCACTCTTCTACGACAAAAATTGACCGAGTTATGACGTTTTGAAAAATCAAGATTTTGAAAGATTTCGCATACGGTCCCTTAAGCGATCGCTCGATGACGTCATGAAATAATGCAAAATCTTGATTTTTCAAAACGTCATAACTCAGTCAATTTTTGTCGTAGAACAGTGATTTTTTTTTAGTTTTAAACGTTACAGTGTCAAGAATGTTTTACTAAATATGATTGATAGGACTGGGGGGCTGTATAAAAATTTAAATTTCGTAACTCTTTCAAAATTTGATTTTTTGAAAAACATTGAATAGACCCAAAATTCCTTTCATAATTTGGAGATTTTTTCCTAAATAAACTATATGCGTATCTCTAACGGTTTAGAAATTAGCTATTGGTCCACGATTGGAGTGGACACCCTGTATAATGAAGATAAAAAACCTAAATTATTAACAGTTGCTAACTATTTTTTTAAGACTGTTTTGTAAAATTATTTTGTTAAAAAAAATATTTTTATCCTTAAGTACATAAAATGTAGATGAAAATCTTTGACGATTTTGACCTTTGACACGGTACAACGATTTACCCACACTCTAAAGTGCTACTTTTTTTAATAATCACTCATTATCTTAACTTGTTTTAACGTCTGAGTTGCAGTTAATACAAATGCAAGTTATTTTTCGGTACATTTGAATCATCTTTTACACGTCATGTATAGCAACTTGTCTTCTCCGTATTGTTGGAAGTAAACAAGACATTATACATTTTTATCACTTTCGGAATTCTCGAATTTATTGATTTAAATTTCTTTTATTTTAGTAACGTAGATGTAATTGTTTAAGCCAGTTTGGCATTTTCCATATAATGTCTGTTTTGTTTTTCATCTTCAATATATTTTTTTCGTTCTCTTGTGCTTAACTCTGCTAAAGTTTTGACTTACACAGATGCACTTGTTAGAATGTATATTTTAAACATTTACGAGCAGAAAGTTTGCATTTTGTTTGACCTCCTTTTGATAGCAGAACATTCGTTATCAAGAATGGATAAAAGAAAATTGTGCTGACATTTACTGTATTTTTTTTTTTTTTTATGTAACTTGTCTGTAAGGACATGATTCAAAAGAAATATATATTTGTTAATTATTATTTTTTCTATCCTACATGTTTGGGACACTTAATGCATCTTTCACTTGTTTTCTTCTTTAACGTTCTTTAACGTAATACATTTTGAAGACTTATATATTTATAATGAAATGGAGGAGTATAAGATACATTACAATGTTTTAAAAACACTTTCAAGATACAACTAGTATGGTACTTCGACTTGTAACGTTTATTAATTTAAATGACATGTCCAATACTCCATAGAACACACATATTTGGGTTTTTAACACCCAAAACATTATAAAGATGAAATTAAGGTTGAAAACACAACCTAATTTCAACCCGACATTTAACGTTTAGCACCCCATGGACGCCAGAACCTTTTAATTTTCTTGAACTTATCGGTTTGGAATGGTCTCTGAAATATTTATTTAGAATCAAAGATACGTGTACTTTAGAACATCAATGTTAAGTACAAAATATGAAAACATCAACCTAAATATTTGTGCTGTATTTACGTTGATTTTTAATTAATGTTAAGTACATTTAAACAGGAAGACAGATTTGAAGATATTGTATATGAAACATAACATTTACACCTGCATGTACATAAATGACATATCGTCGCTTTGGAAGAAAAACGCTGCAAGTCAAAAAAAGCCCATTTTTCAGGAGAGTCATTTTTAACTTTTTAGAAACTTCTATCGCGCTTGTGCTCAAAACTATTGCGACTATTTTAATGAAACTAGCATTTAAAAAAAACCGCATTTTAATCTCTTTTCTAATGTAGCATGATTAACTTCAATGGTATTTTAAATAATGACGTAATTTTAAAATGAATGAAGGTAGTTTGAGTTACATCAGTGTTCTCCAAAAATTGCTCCCTAGCGGATATTTTTGACACTTTTCAGTTGTAACCTTGTTCATCATAAAGAGCGATTTTTTCTGAACAAAATGATATAAAAATATCATTTTTCGATTTTTTTGAGTTGCAGCGTTATTCTTCCAAAGCGACGATATGTATATCAAAAAAAACATACACACACACATAATATAAGGGTCACTATAGTAAATGTTAACTGATCAATTCTAATAAGATGAAAATTTCAATATTTAATTCTTACTGGTATATACGGATGAAGAATTTCAGTACAACCGCAATGTGCATCAAAAGTAATGATTTCTTGAACCATTTATAAAAAAACATTCATCGAATATGTAAACTTTTAAACACCAATGAACACATCCGATATGCACAAAATAAAATCAAATTTGTCATATGCATGATATTTTCCGAAATGCGTCCATCAAACACACTTCGTTCCTACATAAAAGACATATTTTTTCTCTCTCTCGGTCCGAAAATATTTTTCATGGCGAACACCTGCACATTTGATCTCTAAAAGATGGCATTTTTGAAAGACGTAACCCATCAAAAGCACTCTCAGGGAATAACCGTGTTTGATATTGGCAGAAGTGCAGCTCTCCCGGTGGGAGAAAATGCATGAATTTATCAAACCCTAAGGTGTCTAGAAAAGTGTCTATAAGGGCTCTCTTTATAATGCCTCTTTTGTTCTTCTATTATTATTTGAGGGCATTCCATTGGTAAGCGACTGACATTTTTGAAACAAAACGGTGAGTATTTTGTAGCATTCAATGCAAAATCTATATTATAAATAAGTTTTTCTTTGAAAATTATGCTTGTTTTGATCTGATTTTACATTCAAATTCCCGAAATACATTTTGGATGATTAAAAAAAATGTTTAGCATGATGGTAAGTGAGAGACAATAATAAAAATAACGCTTCAGTCAGTTATTATATTTTTAACTTTTTTATTTTCTTCCTTTTCTTTATTTGTTTTTTATGCTTTTTGAACCATCTGAAATGCATTTTGGGAAGTTATATCATGAAACGATGCCTCTTTTGTTCTTTTATTATTATTATAGGGCAATTCCATTGGTAAGTGACTGACATTTTTTGATGTAAAACGGTAAATAATGTTTCATTCAATGTAAATGTGCATTATTCAGAAGATTTTATTTTTGTATTATAGAGTGTTTTAATATGGTTTTAATGGTATAGTTAAATTCCCGAAATATATTTTGGATGGTTTAAAACAAAATTTTTAACATCATGGTAAGTAAATTATTAACCCTACACTGCATAGCGTTGCCAATTGGATACATGGACTATTTTTCTTTATGACCATGCATAAGGCAAGTCAAGCATAAAAAGCAAGCATTAGGTATCTTCAAAGCAAATATAACCATCTATCCTCAAAATTAAATTTTTGAAAATGTTTTCCAATGTTTTATTATTACATTGAAAAGTATATATAGTTCTTTCAAAGAAAAAAAAAATCATGCAGTGTAGGGTTAATACATGCAATTTTTTTGTTAAGACTCTTTTGTAAACTTGTCATAACTTTTGTCAACGTCTAATTTGCAGTTAATACAAATGTAAAGATGTTCTTTCTTGGTACATCTTGACTCATCTGTTTCATAAATTGCAACTAGTCTTATCCGGGACTAGGAACTATGTATTATTCC